>JBAMBO010001328.1:0-63553 GCA_037044535.1 Lordiphosa magnipectinata
AATGAAGCATTTTGAAAAACGCCATCTCTCCCACAGTTTTGGTGATAGATTGTTCGTACCTTCTAGAGATATCTAGTTAGCAGAATTATTTATCAATTTGCGGAAGGAAAGATAAAGTTCGGGTGAACGATACTCAAGTTATGTGCAAAAAACGGCCAGTTAACACCTATCATTCACCAATCCAGCCGATTTCACACTGCACTCAGCCGACTCTGCACCCAAATGTAACCAATCTCAACTTGGTTTAGCAACCGACCAATTATTCAGATCTTACTTTGTACGCAGCCTGCCAGATGATCGTTCCTACTTGTGAAAGTACCTCACGCAGCTGAATATGGATCTTTATCGCATCTTTCATCATCGCCGATGGTCATGCAAAACGATCCCCATACCTGATCGACCACAAGCAACCAACTACAACTCGAGACGCTCTTTGTTTGCCAATTGATGCCAGCCTGAGTCTACCTACAACTTCTCGATCTCAACACAAAGTCCACAACAAGTGGCAAACAAAGTTTACAACAAGTGGCAAACAAAGTCCGCAACAAGTGGCGCATGAATATCTCTACTCGGACTACAGTATCCAGTACTATTGACACTGCAACTTCATCCCTGCTTTGGCGAACTTACTTATCGACGTCCATTCAAAGCAACTGCCTTACTATTGAACTATTGAATGTTACTATTGAATGTAGTCGGCGCACATGCTCATTGCTACGGATTTGTCAGTTTCTACAGTCATCGGAAACAGTTCGTAGACTCAACAACGACATAAACATTACCGCGAGAAGTATACGCAAGCTTTCCTCCACAGTGGGACTTGCACAAATCCTGTAGATGCTCAACCCGAACATGCATCCCAGCTGTACTCAAATCTTGAAGATCATTCGTTTGCCATATGGTCACTGTAAGGGGAGTGGGAGTAACGTGGCAGGCCACGCGATAGCGTGGTTGTTCCTTCCTAGCCTTATTGCGTCAGCGAATGAGTCTTTGGCCTTTTTTTTTGGTCATGACTTGAGTATAGCTCATCCGATCTTTATCATTTCTTTGGCAAATCGATAAATAATCTGGATTACTAAATATCGCTAGTGGCTCTGAAAGTTTAATTTCGAGTTAATGCTCTGTAAAGTGATTAATAGACTAACGAGTACAAATGAAACAAGTCCCATCCTGCTATTTCTAGAGAACCTTTTTCTGAACGGATTGGCTTAAATGTTTGCCTAAAATGGCATTAAAGTTGTAAGACAATTGTATGACTTTGCGCTGGAAACAAATATTTAATTGGGAAATTTGAATGAGTTTATTTTTAATTTACAAATTCAATAAGTTTGCAATCAGAAACCAGAGTAAAAAGGTCCTTTTATCCAATTCCTTTTTTGTCAAAAACTTTACTTCAACGAAAGGATCGCCAAATATTACTTCCACAAAATTAGGCACCACAAGAAATATTTCCAATTTCCTTCAAATTTTACTTATACACAAATGTCACTTCAGACTTCATAATATTTCATATCAAAAGTTCAAGCTGAGAGTTTTTTTTTACTTTTTCTTTTTAATTTACGCTAAATGTTGCAACGACAACTGAGCGCACAGCTGCACCACCATGTCGTTTCCTTTTCAGACGTCTCGAGTCTGCTTATATTTTATTTGTTGCTAAAAATTGCATTCATGAATAATTCAGTGAAGTGAAAAATTTGAGGTTTTCTGTTTGGTTGTGGAAAAAAGGGGAATACATTTTTTTTCTGCGTGCAGTTACTCTGTGTGGGTGTCTGTTATCAGCATTCTGGGTTAATATTTAATGTAAATGACCAACATTGTGGCCGCGTTGATGATGCTTGGGCACTCGCCTCCAAGCTTTCAAGTTGTGCGTAGTTTGCATAAAAGGCGGAGACGATGCTCCAGCAAATGGAAACTGTTTATGCAGATCGAATATGCAGCAAGAGTATTTTGCTGGTTTGTTTTTTTATTTCTTTTGGCCCTCTTCCTTTGAATTTATGTTACCAAAAGAAGAAATAAACTACCAGCAACTATTCTATAAATTAAAATTGTAAAAATATTCCAAGAGAACTTTTGTGACATTTTTGCATGGCAATTGAGAATTTGTTTATTTCTTTGTGGTATGTCGGCAAGTGGAAAAATATATAAATGCAATAAATACTTAAGACTTGGATGTAATTTTCTGTGGTCAGAGAGAAAGACTTGAATAGGTTGGCAAAAGAAAACGAGTAGTGAAACTATAAGAAATCGTAAGTATCGGGGTAAGTTTTCTAGGGGTACGGTTCTGGTACGGGTTTCGGCTTAATTTTCCGGTTGAAGTATGAGCTCGATCGAATGAGACAAATATTTATTTGAGGAAAACATTTAAACTTTGGTTGGATTTATTTAAAGACCGCATCAACCGACTGAATTTAATGAAACAATACATGTAGTGTCCGAAATTTCTATAAATCAACTTGCTTAGCGAAAAATTCTGAAATTATTCTGTGCGAAGCGTAATCATTTGGCCTTTTATTAGTAAACAGTTCTGAGCCCACTCATTTTACTAGCAACTGCAGCACCCAGTTAGATATATTCTAAGTTAGTGATCCACGTTAAATCATGCTTTATGATCAGGTGTCTGTCTCAGCATTCTCCTGACGTATGAAGTTTCTGTGGAATATGCTATCCAGACAATTGACTATAGGGATTTTAAATCTATTAGCTTCGATACCTTACTGACTGATTAGGCGACTGCGCAAAGTCAACTCATGATCCTTAACTCAAACATCTCGTACCTATTTGATATATGTGTACCATTAAAATCAAAACAGCAGTCATGGTTTAGTGCACAATTTTAAGCAACAATTTTCAATAATCTTCCTACTGAACTCGAGTGTTGCGGCATCATAATAACCAATTTGAGGTATCATGATAAAGGAGCATTTATCAAAAAAGTAGTACGCTACTTTGAGGTGATACTGATACCTGCTCGGGAAACAATTATTCAGCTGAACATGCCCAAAGAGTTTTGGTGTAGAAAAAGTGGTGTCACTACCTAAATCTGACTTTTAAGTGAAATATTTAAATAAGAGATTTCTTCGAGCTGACGTACCAGAGCCAGCGGAAAACTTGTACCTAAACTCTGTACCCTTCTGTGATAATAGCTTAAGTTTTGTCTGCTTTCGTCTATGTGATGTACTTGAATGTATATTACAGCTTAAGTCTTAACCGCAAGGTCTATATGGAGTAAACGCAAGGTTCTTTAAAATATGTTGACCAAAGGTGCGTGATTACAGCCTCAGAATTTCCTGCCAGCTTAAAAGTTGCAAAAAATCTTTAAATACCGAAATCTAAAAACAAGTTCAGGCCAATTTCAATTTTGACATTCTTTGTCAAACTTTTTGAAAATTCAATGCTCAGCGATAAACAATCAGGCTGTAATAAAGGTAAAAGTTGCACAGCATCTTCTTCTTCTTTATTGGCCCGATGTTGCATCACAACCGCTTGACGGTCTTGGCCTCTGCAATGAATGCCCTCCACTCGCTTCTGCATTGTGCGAGCTGGCACCAGTTGTTCACACCAAGGTTGGAAATGTCTTTCCGCACTTGATCATCCCATCTTTGTGTTGGGCGACCCCTTCTGCCTTGTCCTCCAAAGTCAGCCGCCTTCGCTTTGTACGTCTTTTTTACTGGAGCTTCTTCATCCATCCGGATTACATGTCCTAACCAGCGCAGCCACTGTTGCTTTATGCGCTTGACTAGACTGATGTTCTTATAGAGCTCATACAGTTCGTGATTCATTCGAATGCGGTATCCATCGCCAACTTTTAAAGGGTCATATATCCTCCGAAGGATTTTCATTGTCATTGTCCATGCTTCTGCGCCGTATTGCAGGACTGGGATGATGAGCGACTTGTATAGCGCTATTTTTGTTCTTCGAGAAAAGGCTCTGCTCTTGAACTCCCTACTGAGCCCTTAGTAGCATCGGTTTCCAAGAGTAATTCTTCTTCGGATCTACAGGCGATGTTGTTGTCGCCTGTAATCATCGTCCCGAGGTAGACAAAATCCTCTACAACCTCAAAGTTGTACTCCCCCATAGTAACAAATTGTCCAAGACTCGTAGACTTATTGTCCGTGGATACTAGGTACTTTGTCTTGTCCTCGCTTACCGCTAAGCCCATCAGTTTAGACTGCTTCTCAATCTCTGAAAACGCCCTGCTTACCGCCCGTTCGTTTTTGCCGATAATGTCAAAATCATCGGCGTATGCGAGTAGCATTAGATCTTTATAAAGAAATGAGCCCGATCTGTTGGCATTTGGGCACTGGCGCAGTATATACTCCATCAGTAGATTAAAGAAGTCACACGATAGGGTATCACCCTGCCTAAAACCTCTCTTGGCACAACATCAGTTTTCAAAATATTTGAAGACATTCGTAGTCCGATATTATAATATTACAGCAAAGCGTTTGATACTGTTAATCATAAAATATTTTGATGTGGAACAGCCCTTCGACAAAGTTTAACATGATGGCCTACTGTACAAAATAAAATCGCTGCTCTCACCTCAATTGTACCTGCTTGTTAAAAGCTTTCTGACTGGAAGAACCTTCGCGGTAGTCCAAGAGGGAGAAGCATCAGAGACAAAGCTAATCAGCGCTGGTGTCCCACAAGGAAGTGTCCTAGCCCCAACGCTCTACACCAGTGCTCAGTGGTCGATTGTGCCAATCTGGCAGGCAATAATTAATAACATACAAAATAATTAAGTTTTATTTTTATAAATTTGTATTTAAACAAAGGAAATTATTAAACAAACAAATATTTTTTAATTTTAAATTTGAATGTTAATGTTAAATAATTATTAAAACAATTTTTTTTTATTTAAAATAATATCAAATTCATGCATAAACTATTCAAATTGATATAAATTTAAGCAGAAATCAAATTTTAGTAAAAAAGATTAATGTTATTCAGCTTCTGAGCTGCTCAAATCGGAGACATTTTAATTTTGTAATTTTTTGAGCACTATGAAGTACTTTTTGATATTAGTAAAAAAAATTTTCGGTTGTGGTTCATCCAAGAGAAGGGTGTGCTTCTCAAGATTGACATTTTACCTATAAAATGTAATAAACTAATAAGTTGCAGAAAGTTGCAGTTCATATTGACACTTGACGATTCACAGTGGACCATTTTCACAAACACATAAAGATTAAAGTTCGAAGATTAAGTTCGACATCGATTTACCGCTAATACATATAAGAACAGGACAAACACAAATTTTTTTATTAAATGCATACCAACTATTGTCAAATTAAAGTCTTACTTTACAACAAATCGCAAAACTTTAACTTTCTCAGCGCAAATCAAATCAACTTAAAAAGGCGCGAAAATGTTTTTAGGTATGGGCAGAAAAGTATCGTGAGTTTAGCACGCTCGATATCGTGACTATCGAATAGAAAAATATATAAAAATCGGAATAAACATTGGCGGTATGTTAGTTTTCAAGAAAATTCAAAACATTTACTAGATTTGAGTTTTGAAGTTTGCATTTATTTCCTGACAGATTGGCAGAATCGACCACTGTGCAGTGTTGACCAAACTGACACAATCAAGCTTTGAGTTTGTGTGCGTAGCAGCGAAACACGAAGTAAACATGTTGACATTTTAGCATGAGCAACAAGCAAACTAACTAAATAGCCGAACACGCGTATTGCAACAGAGCAAACCGCCGAGCGTGCTATTTATAGAAGCGTTGGCCAACGAGAGCGCGGCCAAAAAGCGAGAGTGTATTGGTGAGAATGAGTATTAGAGAACAGATTTGCGCTGCCTCCCAATTTCGGTGGTGCTAAGCGATAGTGCCCACAAGATTCTTTACAGAGCCAGTAAGAAAACACAGTGGTTAGAGCGAGACGGACATATTCCCAAATGTATCCAGAGAGCGTAAGTGAGAGCGAACAGCTGACCAAATGTATCCAGAGAGCGTAAATGAGAGCAAACAGCTGACTAATTTCTGACAAAAGCGGTGTCGACTGCGCAATCGTTCAGTCTAGATCAGACCCGGCCAGCCATAGCTACCACGAGCCGAAGTCAGTCATGTTTTTACGCAAACGCGAGCCGAACTCATGATTGTGTGAATCGGTGAACACTAAATTGCTAGTAAAACGGCTGTAGTATGGAGAGAACTCTCTTGCTCACCAACACAAGCGCACTGTTTTGACCTCTCCATTTGACCGGCACTGGTCTAGATCAGTGGTGTTCAAACTCACACAATCAAACATTGCGCTTGTGTGCTAAGCACCGAAACACGAAGTTGACGTGACAACAAACAAATACCTAGTAAAGTAAAACAAAGAGCCGAACACGCGCATTGTAAGAGTGCTCTCTTCCGCCGCCGAGCGTGCTTTTTATAGAACACACGTATTCTCTCTCTCTATACGTGTGTCGGCTGCGACGCCTGCAGAATTACAAGTTCCTATCCCATTTTGGACACCACTGGTCTAGATATCTTAGTCTATGCAAAGGCTATCCAGCACAAGCACACTTCTTTTTTCCTCTCCATTTGACCGGCACTGATCAAAGGCTAGCCAGCGACTGAAAGGCTTTTTTCTCTCTTCTCCTCAGCTTCGGCATGCAGTCGGCTCCTATATGTGTAAATAGCGAAATGTCTTCGCCCCCCAGGGGTTACTGGTGACCATCGTTGATTTATAGAACACACGTATTCTCTCTCTCAATAAGTGTGTCGGTTGAGATGCCGGCAGAATTATGAGCTCCAATGGGATAGGCTTTTGGCATTTTGAACTCACGATTTGCCATCTAACCGAAATCCCCATATCGTTGACAGACACGATTTCATGAGCGCCACCTTTGAAAACGACACAGCACTATTGGCACGGGATCCCTGAATATATTCCGATACTGACACCAAGCAAGAGTATCTAGTAAGATTCGGAAATCGGTGCTCAAATTGGAATATAGGACTAAACCTTTCAAAGTGTTACGCTGAGGAAAGACGATTGCCCAGAAGTTTTCACCAAAGAAGAGCTGTTGGATCACCTTGAAGGATACCGATACCTAAGAATTTTCTTGACCGAAGGCTTATCTTTAAGTCGCATATAAACGGTCTGGTCAAATCAATTAAGCTCAAAGCAAACTGTGACCAAGAAACTTGATGCTCATTTATAAAAGCATTCTCGCACCTGCATGTACTCACGGACTACAGGTGTACGGCATAGCAGCAAAGTCGCACGTAGATCGCATAAGGTTTCAGCAGGCCAAAATCCAAAGACGCAAAATCGGGGCTCATTGGTACATGAGGACGTGAATCATTGCGGAAAACCTTAAAGTCGCTAAGGTGGGCGATGTTATTATATATATATTTCAGTGTTCTAACTCTTATTCTTTAGACCAGGGGTCGGCAACACAACACAATCACATTTTGGCATTACTTAAGTGTGTCCACGTTGCTGCCGTCGGACTGTGCTTTAATTGCTAATCAGTCATTCATTGAATTAAAACAAACTCTTTTATTTTCTTTGCCTATGTTTTAGCAATATTCATGCCGCATAATATACTTGTAGCGTCTCTCTTCCTCTGGTTCTAGGCAATAAAATTTCTTACTTGTTGTTTTCAATTCCATCCTGGTGTGATAAGGCGGCCATAACGTTGTGTATGCCATCACCCTGCCATAAGGAAAGAAAACTGTACTAATTTAAATTATAAATGATAATTTTTTTAACTTACCTCACTAAATACGCAGCCTCCAGTGCCGAACTCTGATTCGCCACCAATTGATGAACTTCACGATAGATTTGACTATTATAGTTTTTTCTTGCCAATTTATACCGTCCAAAACAGTTCGCTTCACTTT
This sequence comes from Lordiphosa magnipectinata, assembly GCA_037044535.1. Classification (NCBI taxonomy): domain Eukaryota; kingdom Metazoa; phylum Arthropoda; class Insecta; order Diptera; family Drosophilidae; genus Lordiphosa; species Lordiphosa magnipectinata. Next base: position 7,844 of record JBAMBO010001328.1, read on the forward strand.
TGAGAAAATATGAGAAATATTCCTTGGAAAACATATGCATTAGCTTACTTACAGTGGTATTTTGAATTTTGTATAGCTGGGGTCTCGCAGCGGTTCATCACACTTATCACCCCACTTGGGGTCGTGTCGTCTAGCCCACATTTTAGATATTCTAATTGGCTTGGATTCTCGCATGAATTGTTGGTCAAACACACTGCGATGTCTTAGAGACCCCAATTCAGCTGCATCGGAATATGTTGGAACCTCTAATTTTACACTCATGGTAGTTGAATATACCGAAGGGCTATCCAATTTACGACTCTTAAGAGAATGCATCATTGAAAAGTGTTGAAAAAGAAAGAATTTGTAAATAATATTTGTATATGGATTAAATGAAAATTAATATTGAAACTAAATGATGAAGTGATTGATAGAAAACGAAAGGCATTATTGCATCAAAAATCAGAACTAACTTGTGCTAAGGATAGATGGTGCAAAAGGTTGGCTGTAATTTTAGGAAATTGTATTAACCTCAACTCTATGTAAAGGCCTGCATTGTAACTCATAAGGGACTCCAATCTGTCGCGTTACAGTCCGTTTATGGTGTTTCAAAAACACCTAACTATGTATATTTCCAGCAAGTGTGTTTTCGAATTATTCATGCATTCTTTTGAACATTCTTCTGTTGATAAGCTTTTCTTATTATATTTGTAGGTGCTCTTCTACGAATTGATGATTTCATTCCGTGGGAGCAGCTCATAGTGGACGGTTACCTTAACAATTCCATCAAACATACAGCATTACCTTACTGGTGAATATCAGCTTTTGATGTGGTCTGAACTGACTTATCTCTCTTTCTCCATTTCTCAATGCCCGTTATGACTCGTTTCATATACGGATCTTTTTCGATACGTTTAGTACTGTGAATTTCCTGCAAAATATTCTGTACGCAAACATCGAGCTTGTTGACGTTTCTTAGGTTTTTAATATGTTATGAACTGCTGTATGTTGTACATCAGGGTTCCTCAAGCAGAGAGCGCGAAAATGTGACTGTGTCTCTCTCTAACACACTGTGATGCATGACTTTGGCAAGCATTCGGTGTGAATTGGCGAGTATGTTCGTGCCCAAGGAGCTATCGCTGGGGAACTCTGTTATACATATAGCTTCTCGGCAATCTCACGTGTAGAGTAAGAGCGACTTTCATGATTCGTTGCTTTGTTTTTATTGTCAGCCTCCAATGGTCGGTTTTTATAAGGCCTGCCGGATATCTTTACAATAAGCAAGTCTATTGAGGTAATTTTATTTGACGATTTTTAGAAACTAATTCTGATTGCGTTCAAAATCTAGAGATCGAAGCTCCAAAACACCCATTTGTCTTCTTCCAGATGTCATGTTCATATGGAGGTCATGTTATGATGCCACACAAGTTTTAGCCGGCTCTAGGTCATGTTTTGTTGGCACATAACTTTAAACATAGAAACACAACACCACAAAGGAGACTGGTCAACTAAGCGTTGTCTCTTGCAGTCGGTTTTTGCACTTATGCTAACTTGAAACTCCCAAGCAATCATTGCAATGATGGTTGGAGGAACATAAAGGTTTTTGAAATAGCTGTAAAGTAGACCAACCGCATATATTTTGTGGCGTGTTCCTTTTAAAAGTTATGTGAAAACATAACATCACCTCGGAAAGGCTAAAACTTGCTGGTTATCATAAAGGTCGTAAAAACAATCTTATACCTTTGTGTTCCAGAAATATCTAGACTTTTCGTATAAAAGTTAGCATTCACATTAAAGCTGTTTGACTTTATATGTGAAAGGGCACAAATATGTCCGGCTACTAGATTAGATGACGAAGGCTAAAGAATTTCCAACCGCCAGCGGGTTTTTATTCTTGTCACTTCACAAATAAAGTAGTAAGTATAAAGATTAGTTCGAAGTGCAATCGTTTAAAAGAAAATCTCTAGGTATTTCCGAGACAGGCCTGAATATGCATTTTATTGCATTCAGAACAAAAGAAGTTGTGGAAACTTATTCATAAATTTATATCAATGGGATTGGGCAATACGATTAACTTGAATAGAAAACATACAGGCCTGTTCCGAATTTCGAGTCGAGTATTTGTCGAGTACTTGCAGTCGAATTTAATAACGTTGACTAGAATTTGACAAATATATCTACGGTTAATAGACCGGGTATAACAAAACTCTGAATTGTGTGTAGTTTTTTATTGGGCCATTTCGGTTATTTTATGTGAGTTTTTACCTTACGTTTGGTTCATCCACAATAAAATGACATTTTTTTATTGTAATATTCCTCCTACGCGTTTCGACGTCATTTGGTGTCTTCTTCAGGGAGTCTGGACTTATTAATTTTTTCCCCATTAAAAACAATACAAAAACATTAACCCTTTTGATTTTTTTGTCATACATACATTATTTTGTCGTTATTCCAATTAACTATCCTTAACAACTAACCGTTATCATTAGTGTTTCCATTTTTGTGTTGTCACAGCTGACGCGTAAATGTAATTTATTTGTTCGATGTCTTCTTTGTGGCTTAGTGCAGAATTGTTTGAGCAGCTAAAACCGACTGCTCAATCGCAAGTAAATTCAATTCGAGAGAAAAGGATGACGGAAAAGAACCACAGATTGGCAACTTGCATTCAAAATACAAACGATTCGGAACAGGGTCCATCGTCTTATGAATAAACCGAAGAGCTTCAATTTTTTGGGTTAAGGCTTATATCCACAAGAATGCACTAAGTAAACCTTTCGAAAAATATCACCAAAACATAACCGAAATCGCCTCTGAGAAATTTTCGTTAAACATAAATCGTCTTTTTTTTTTACAAAAATATTGATAATATTTCCGACATCCATACGGAACGGAATTTTGTAAACCAACCATAAACCAGAGCTCTAATGTAATTATTATTTTCGGTATTTAATTACTTTTTATTACAATAAACATAATTATTCAGATAATGAAAAAACATTTTGTGATTACCATTTATTAATAATCGTAAATGTTACTTGGAATTAATATTATTCAGTGAATATTACAATATGTATTTAAATTTACAATTACTTCGATAATTGTACCTATAAAGTGTGATTATTGAGTAATTGAGCTTGAAATTATCAATTTTTATACCCGTTACTCGTAGAGTAAAAGGGTCTACTAAAGTCGTGCAAATGTATGTAACAGGCAGAAGGAATCATTTCCGACCATATAAAGTATATATATTCTTGATCAGCATCAACAGCCGAGTCGATATAGCCATGTCCGTCTGTCCGTCTGTCCGTCTGTCCGTCTGTCCGTCTGTCCGTCCGTCCGTCCGTCCGTCCGTCTGTATGAACACCTAGATCTCAGAGACTAGAAGAGCTAGAGCAACCAAATTTGAAATGTAGACTCCTATTGTCTGCACGCAGATCAAGTTTATTTTCAATTTTTGCCACGCCCCCTCACGCCCCCGCAATTTGGAAAAAACGTCATATCTCCTACAGTTTTGATGATAGATGGTTCGTACTTTCTAGAGATATCTAGTTCTTAAAATTATTTATCGATTTGCTGAAGGAATGATAAAGATCGGATGAACGATACTCAAGTTATGAGCAAAAAACGATCAGTTAACACCCACCACCCACCCCACTCATAACCTAAGCATTGCGTTCAGCAGCAATCTTAGTGAGAGAGAGAGAGAGAGAGAGAGAGAGACGAGTTAAAAAATGTTGCATACTTTTCGGCTGGCCCACCTCAGGCATACAGTAAGGCTATTAAACATTTGTTTCCATGAGTAACGGGTATATCGAAGTCGGTTAGAGCCGACTTTAACTTACGCTCTCGTTCTTGTTATACTCAGTACCAAAAGTACACAGAGTATACTAAGTTTGTAACAGGAACAAGAAACAATTTCCGACCCTATAAAATATATACATTCTTGATCAGCAGCAACAGTCGATATAGGCATGCCCGTTTGTCGATATATCTGTCCGTATTTACACAATACATAACGCATATAAAAGAGGTGGTTACGTTACGAACTTGAAATCAAAATTAATGCTTTTCTAAAGTAGAAGCGCTATTTTAGATTACTTTCAGCTATCGTAACGATTATAATTTTTAAAATATAATTTACTTGTCAGAATTATTTTTATTATACAAATTTAAAGTAAGACTTATTTTTATTTTTAAAATTTAAAATAAAAACTGATTTTGAATATCTTTTAAACCAAGCGGTGCATAAGCAAAATGCAATCGAATGCACCTGAAGCTATTAGTAATCCCTACCTAGATGTTGTAGTTAATAATACCTGTGATAGTAGCTTTAGTTTTATGTGCGTGAACCCATGTGATGTTCTTGAATGCGTCCTTAAAATTAAGTCGAATGCTGTTGGGTTGGATGATATGCATCCTAAATTCCTTAAGCTTATTTTACCAATAATTATTAATCATGTAACATATATCTGTAACACTGCGTTTACTACTTCGACATTTCCGGAAAATTGGAAAATAACCAAGATTGTTCCATTACCAAAGGCAAACGACGAATATAGACCGATATCCATCCTTCCCTTCATGTCTTAAGTATTTGAGCATCTTATGTTACAGCAGATAAGTAAATTTTTAAGACTAAATCCATTGTTAAGTAATATGCAATCCGGTTTCCGGAAGCACAGAGGTTGTATCACGGCATTAATAAAGGTCACTGAAGATATTCGTAAGCAAGTTGACAACAGTCAGGTAATATTTCTGACATTACTTGACTTTAGCAAAGCCTTCGATACGGTAAACCATGAAATTTTATGTACCAAACTAGCCAACTTTTTGAATTTCTCAGCAACTGAAATCAAACTTATCTTTTCGTACCTAAGTGGAAGAAGACAGACGGTGATTACCGATCTTGAGAAGTCAGCAGTTTTGTCTTTAAAATGTGGTGTACCTCAAGGGTCAATTCTTGGTCCACTTCTGTTCTCAATGTATGTAAACGATCTCACTGTTTCATTGTCTAACTGTAATGTTCACATGTATGCCGAGGATGTCCAGCTTTATGTCAGTTGTCCCTTAGAAAGAATAAATGTATGTGTAAATCTATGTAACAGAGAATTGTCTAATGTTAGTAGGTGGGCTGTTTGTAATGGTTTGTCACTTAATCTGTCAAAATGTAAGTGTATTGTTATATACAAAAAACCGCTGAGTACTGAAAGCCTGCCGGACTAAATCGTTAACAGCACACCGATAAATTATGTCGAGCAGGCGCCAAATCTCGGTGATTAAAGCCACCGGAAAGACCTTTGGACTTCTAAGACAGCTCTCATCAACCCAGCTATTGATAGCAAAAACATATCTGTCACCTACGCTCTGCTATGGAATTGAGATATTTGGAAACGGCGATTTAGCTTCTCAGCGTAGGCTTAATGTTACATATAAAAGTATTGCTAGATACGTTTACAATGTCAAGCGAAGAGAACACATTACGGAGTTTGCTACACAAATCTATGAACTTAATTTTAAGTCTTAGACTGATTACAGAAGCATGATACTTCTGCACAGGGTAATTTGCACGAAAGTACCAAGCTATTTATATGATGAATTATGCTTCAGCACATCGGCTAGAAATAAAAACATAAACATCATACGTCATAAATTAACGTGTTCAGAGCGACAATTTTTTGTTCACACTGTTCGTCTGTGGAATCAATTACCTACACAAATAAAAATAGTTAGTAACGCAACGCAATTTAGGGTCAAGCTAAAAGAGTTTTTAATAGGAAACAATTAATAATACCATTTGATCATTGAAATAATAAGAAAAATATGTCTTGCTTTATGTGTATTAGGTTAAGAAGAAGTAGAATTAATGATTTAAATACAATGATCTTTTTTTTGTATGTGACTAGTGCATTAATGTAAAAGGTTATCCCTGGAGCACTAGGAATTACGAAATTATTAAATAAATAAATAAATAAATAACATTCTAAAAAAAAAAAAAAAAAAAAAAAGTATTCATATATCTATGATCTACATATGATAAATCACATGTCCTTGAAGGATCAATATTAAGAATACCACAATTTTGTATCGATTCAGTGCCACTGTTTATACATATCGCTTACCTACTTCAAGTCTGCCATAACTCAAGCAAGTAAGAAAGTCGGTCAAGCCCATACTGTAACATACTCTGTACCTGCGAAATTGAATGCCCAGAGTTTATTTAAGTATGAAAGTAGGACAGTTTGACAAAATAAACCAAACCTCTAGTTCGTGTTCATTAACCAAACCGCGTACAATTCCGATGTTCTTTTAAAACAGCCAAACCTATCCGAAAACTGCACGCTTACCGAAGACTTTATGAGTCCCTCAGGCGGAATCTTGTACTTCACCACACGGCTTCCACTTGAAAAAATAAAATTACACAAAAAAAAATTCAAAAAAGAGCCACTTTCATTAAAAAAGAGCCAAAAAAATTTTCTTCCCTTTATTCATGTTATATTTTTATTTAATGAAATAATATATATCTCTTTCACAAAATCGTTAAATTATACATTCATTTCATTTCTTGAGTATTATTAAACGTCCAAAAAAACCCAAAAAATATTTCATGTATTAATAAGTTACTGTGGCAATAAAATGTTAAAACTGTGGCTTCCTCGAACTTAATTCTATATTGTGTCCAAATTTCAAAACAATCGGATGAGTGGTTACAAAGATACAACGGTAAAACAGAAGTCTGAATAAGTATTGTTCTGTAAGTTAAAATACTAAAATTACAACTTGATCTTATCACAATGACTTATACGAGTATACTTAAATAAATAACGCTTCCAATCTGTAAAAATTTTACACTTTACGACCAAATACTTTTTTCACATATTCATTAAGGGACGATTTCTCATCTCCTATATATGTAGCTGCTATTTGCCAGATAAAAATTTAATCTACTTTGTAGCTTGTTAGACAGACATGTATTCAAAATGGTATATCTTCCTTCAAAAAAATCGTAGAATTGTTTTAGATACTTTATTTGAAAGTTGAAGAGTTCTACTTTCCGATAATATTAAAGGGAGTCAAAATAAAATATCGGACTCCAAACTAAACGCGCCTAAACAGCTAACGCCCCTTAAGCTAAAGTTACTTAAAATCTAGACTTGATGGACCATTTCCGAAAACAGATTCGTGTTGATTTTAATGTATATTCTAGTCTCGATCTGATTGAAATTCTGTATTCAAGTCTTTAATAATCTTTAATTTGAATAATACAATTTAAATAACTTTTGATTTCTGGTTTATTCATTAAATTTACTTATTCTTTTGGCTTAAATTGTAGACTTCTAGAGTCTGAGCCAAGGAAAATATTTAGGAAACATACCACTGCTCAAGCAAGCTCGCGCAACCATCTTGTCATTGCTATTCCCAAAATTATGTGTGTTCTTACTTCGCAGAATTTTTGAAACTCTTTTAATTTCTGCGTCTTTTTCGGGCTCCATGCAAAAGAGCCAATTCCAATAAAAAAAAGTGCCAGTCCACCAACAGAAAAAAAAACACCGTTTTTGGTTCAAAAACACCAAGTGTGGCAACCGTGCTTCAACCACTTTTGAATCACACATCAAGTTTCCAGTTACTGGCTTAAACAATTTCTAAGATATGTCTTTGAACCATGGCTGCAAACCTTGGAAATTCTGGAGAACGTTTATAAGGTATGTAATATACCTATATTTAATGTTTGCAAATTGAGAAATGGCTAAATAGCGTGAACCATTGAACCGGAATAAACCCGCTATTTCCAGTGGCTTAAAACCGAACCGATCCAGTCCAAATTCTCGTACGGGTTGCACTCCTTAACAGCACATTTGTGCAAAGTATCTGAAAACCAAAAATGCAATGACAATAAATTTTTCAGCATGCTTTTATCGCATTATTTATTCAATTTGAGGAACAATATTTGTTTTATTGAATCTGAAGACAAATTGCAACTCAAGTCAGACATAACCAATTTTAGAGCAGAAAATGCCCTTTCAATTGACACAAAAAGTACATGTACTTTTTGTCCTCCCAGTACTTCATTATATATTCACTTATTTCAATTGGATTGGGGTCTTATGTTCAATTTTTAAATTAAATTGAAAATTGAAAATAAAAGTTTATCCTGTTTCTGCGTTGGTCACTCAAAATTTGTATATGGGATGTCTCCAAAAATATCTTGAGCACTTATTTGGCTTTAATTTTTGTAAACCCCATAACTCTTATTTGCGATTTCTGATTACTTTTACAATTTTTCCCAAAATTAACACTGTCGCATGGCACATAGTAGTTTAGAGTTTCTAGGTGGCGACCCTCCTGAATACAGCTCTTTAATGCTAGTCCCTAATACTTTTCATCTAAAAATAGTGTGCAGTAACCCAGCGACAACCAAAATCATACAGTAATCATGTGCCTAAAAGCATTTATGACCCACGGGCGCATTGCATTCATCATTCAGCGAGAAGAGAAGGACGTGCCGAGAACAATAATCTGCAAAACACTGAAACTTAAGTGTGAAAGGTCGCATCAACATACCCTTCCGTCTAACTTGGGGCTGTTGTCTTTGGGAGCCTGTGTAAGCTACTGTATTAATATTGGGCACAGCTCGTACGTATTTGACCACCCCCACACACGGGGCTTAAGTATGGATTTCAAACCTGTACACAAACATATAGAAGGAGCTTCGTAATCAATTTTGTGTGAGCTATTGCTTTGGCTTGATTTAATCAAATGGTTCGTAGAAACGTATTTCCGTTCCGTTCAATTCAAAATATTCCCAATTACCACATTAATCGACTTTCCAAAAAATTTGCATTCGAAATCGCTCAGTAAAACCATTTTGTTTGCAATATATGCAAATCAGCTTGTCAACAAATTACTTTCTGCAACTGCCATCAACCAACTAACCGAACTAAGTGTATGCATCATGAATATACTAAACTTCTTTGGCCAAAACTTTTGGCTAGGTGTTAAATATGTCTGCAATGCAAAAGTTCTTTGAATTTTCCCTGACAACAGAGAAGAGCCATTAAAATAATCGCTGCAATAACCGCATTTTGGTTACCATTTTCAACTGCGTTTTTACCTTTTCGAAATCAACAAACCAGGGGAAGAGCGCACCAGCCCGCTGGCGGTAAGAGCGGCGGGGTGGGGCCAAATTTGCATGCATAAGTTATGCTGAAGTTGGCAACGGGAGCTGTTCGAGAGAAGCTTGGCAAACGCAACATATTGACACAGTAAACTGCTTAGATTGTCAAAGTTCGAGAGCCAGCTTTTAGCCTGTGAACTGCATCCTGCATCCTGCATCCTGAATTCTGCATTTGGCGGCTGTTTAAGGTGCAGCAAGCATGTTGTTGAGGGGAAAATCCCCAAAGGATATGCATAGCCTGGCGGCATATGTACGTAGATATTCGTTTTTGGGTCTGTGTGCCAAGTCAGCGCCAGTCGTATGTGTGTGTCTTATATTTAACAAACTTCTTGCATTTTCCTTCATACACAGCTGCAATGTATCATTGCTAGAAAATCCATGCCGCTCGGCTTGATTTCAGTTTATGTCTTTTTTTTCTGCTTGCCAGGTTTTGTTTTTACTTTCGTGTATCAAGCAGCCACACCATTTTTACGAGTGAGCCAACTAGAATGAGAGAGAAAGAGCCAAAGAAACTAACTCTCTCGGCTTGTTGATAAGCGAGAGTTTCTATAAGAACAGCGCCATTTTATCCACAGAGTAAAAATGGTTCGTTTTTGGCTTTGGATGTAAATTGAGAGAGAGAGAGAGAGCGAGTCCTGCTTCTGCGCTGTAATTCAGCGGAGAAACTACTTACTAAAATATGGGGAATTTTTATATTTTGAATAGCACAATAAAATCTTTGTTGTAACTAAATATTTAGAATATATAATATAAATTCGTAGGCCGAACCGATGCTCTTTTAAAAAGTAAAAACCTTATTGGTGTAAACAATGGTTTTTTGAGGATTTACTACTCCACACCTGATTTGTAAGCGAGAGTTTTTTTTTGGTTTTTCGGGTTATTAATAACTTACTATTTACACGGTTTTCTATTTACACACGATTTTACTACGCGGCTTCCATATTTACAATGTCTCTATACGGTTTGTCTCTACAGTTTGTGTCTACACGTACTGAATCTACTTTGTACTTATGATCGAATCGTCGAAATAAGAAAAAAACATAGATTCAGAGGGGAGGGCGGACATGCACCGTTCGCCAGTTTCGGGCACTTAACGTAAAGAGATGAATTTTCCATTTAATATTTTATTTATGACCATATTTATCATTTCTAAATCGTTTAGATAAGTTTTATGGAAGAAAAATTAATTAGTCTTAACGTTGAAGTATCGGCGAATTTCAATATTTGTCAGGATCATTTTACACATCGAACAAACCTGCATCCTGTTATTTCGTAAACTCAGCAATAAATGACGCCACTACTTTGGCCATGTGGCGATTCCAGCTCATCCAGATCCAATCCCAGTTCCAGTCACAGTAGTAACTGGTTCGCACATCACTGGCAACTCGTTACTCGATGGAAGCCCGCCTATTACTCTATATCGCTAACTCACACACATACACACATTCAACTCCTGGCATTCTGTTAAACTCATTCATAGCGGCCTGACGCCAAGCAATAAACCAACTAAATCTAAACTGTGTTTAACATTAAAAATACAAAGTGGCCTAAATCGCCACAAATGGTGACCCCTTCTGAAAGAATAATTAACAACACTGTGCAACACTAAAAAGTTGATCGATTCGGGACCAAAAAATTATGAAAGGGAATGATGGTAGTACAAAAACCTTCGCTGGGTTTGGCCTGGTTAGCTGCCGTTTTCTTTTTATTCCACTTTAAAGTTTTCAGCTTCTCATTGGGATTCGCAAGTCCTCATCTCGTAAACTATTTGGAATTTCGCTTTGACGTCTTAGAGGAAGTTGTTGCTCTTGGCTTGGCTTACAAAACAACCTTAAGTAGCAAGTCAAAAAAGTCACTTCTTTATACTCAAAATTACAAAAATGTTTTAAAATCAACATGTTTTCTTCTCATTTTGTACTACTTTTAAATTTTGTCTTACTAAACAATGTAGGACAAAAACGTAGCTTGGACTTAAATAAACAATCGATTCGAACATAGCAACTTCATTCGATTGGTCCTTCGTATAGTTACGGGCCCGTAAGCATGTAGAATTGGAACCAAAACTCGAAAAATGACAATTTTTGGTACCAATTAGCCGACAAAGTCAAAAATTTCGATTGTTTTGCATTAAATCAAGAAAATAGTAAGAAAACATAGCTTAAAAACTGTAACAAAATTTAATATTTTTCCTTTTTTACGTTTTATCGAGTTTTTATGACAGTTGTAAATGCTTCTGGGCCTATAGCGATATGAAAAAGTAACTAAATGAAGTTGGTTCGTTCTAACGGTTTGTTTATTTTGGTCTAAGCTACAAATTTGTGCTGTATTACTTGTCCAAATTTTAAACGGGTTTCAAGATGAAGTTGAAAAACTGTAGAAAAGTGGTCAAAACTTGGATTTTTTGGGCAACTTTTGTAATTTTGAGTATGAAGATATAATTTTTTTGATTTGCTACAAAGAAGTGTTTTGTAGGCCAAGCCAAGAGCAACAACTTTGTCAAAGATTTAAAAACAAAATGCACAATAATTTACGAGATATGGAATCGTTAGTTCTGGTCTGAAGCTGAAAAGTTCAAAGTGCAATAAAAAGAAAACGGCAGCTAATTAGACCAAACCAAGACAGGATTTTTATACTACCATCACAACCTTTAATAAAACGCTACCAACGTTTTTGAGTTCAAAAATGAGTCACAGTGCAATTTATCATTGAAATGGTTGTAATTCGCCACAAAAAACAGTAGCTCGCACTATGCACAAACAGGGTGCTGCCCCCGTCAGGGTGGCGCCCAGATATAAGCGACGCACGCCAATCGGCAACAAGTCAGCAGCACACCAACAACAGTGGAATGTGCAAAAAACATTAAGCAAATGTAGATAAATAAAGTGCTAGCAATTCGGAGGTGAAAGACATCAAACAGTGCGTATATACACGTCGCCGCACATCTGCAAATACATTCATACCCTCTGCAAGGGTATTAAAAATTGTTTAAAAGAAGCAAGCTTTAATGGATTCACAGCATTTTTAGTCAAATAGATTTATGTCCACCTGATCGGACTTTCCTCCATACGATTTTCAACATGTAAAGATCTTTGCGCAACATGGCTCAAAAAATTCAGTATATTTTATAGAGAATTTATCAAAAATCCAAAATCAGATACCATAGGGTTTGATGGTACCGTTACGGCTTTAAAAGTTCCAATTTCCCCTTAATTTATCTTTTACTACGTTTATACGTACGTCCTATTTACAAATAACAATTTTGTGAGTGACAAACTATTGCGAATAAACACTGAGTTAATTCGTTATTTACAAATAGCTTAGTCACGAACACAATTACTGATTACATACTACGTTTATACACACAAAATTTATCATGATTAATGCCCTTCAAAGTATGCAAACTTATTTCCTTATAAAATGTTGCATTAGAACGCAAACATTGATAGCCAGTTATGGCAGCGTTATACATAATCTACACTGTAAATTCATTCAGATAGTCGGACCATTAATAGGTTTGCCATATAATCATGTGTTAATCCAAATATAAAATAAACATAATTCTGAATAATTCCTTATTAAAAGCATTGCATACTTTAAAGGGCATTTATTACAATAAATTTTGTGTGTATTAACTAAGTAACAGACTTATTTGCCACTCTATTCACTGATTTTGCTGTTTTCAACTATATGGTAGCACTGCTATATTGTACTTGACATTCATATTGACTGCAGTCGAAGGAGAAATGGAAAATGTTTAAGAAAACAACTGAAACCAAACGTTGCAAGTGGACCAAGGCGGATACCAAGGTACTACATGGACTAATGAAAGAAAATAAGGCCATGAAACTGCTTGACGGCAATCAGGCAGCACTAAAAAATACATTTACTGACGTATGGTATTTAGCGTATAAACAGTGAGTTAGTTATTTACAAATTATTTCTATTTGCAATTAGCTGGCGTATAAACGTAGTATTTGAAATGTCAATGTAGCAGAGACATTTTACTAAAGTAAAATGAACACAGCTCACTTCTGCTTTCGTTGGGTACAACAACATTCCGTTCCGAAGTTCTGGAGCGGCATAACATGCAATATCTAGTGGACATGTTGATATCTAATAGTGAATCAAATTCATATAAAAAAAAACACACATATGAACCGATAAAACATGCCCTTTTTTTTAAATTTTAGATTTTATATTATTTATAAGCAAATTTTTACTGACAATGAAAAAAATCGTGCGCTACACAACCTTACTCGACGAGGTTTACATTCATACTGTCAAATAAAGGTACCCTTGACAGAGAGCAGGTGTGATGAGTACGACACCTTATAAGTAAATTCACCTTGCTCTGGACTTTGAATCCGGCAACACGAGTTCAAATCTCGGTAGAATCATAAACATTTTATTTTTTTAAATAATTAATGCCTATAATCTACAAGTGAATGGTAGGAGTATTATGTGACATTGCAGGCAAGGAAGCTACCACAAATAACATCTGCGACTTGATGGTTTCATGAGAACGGTTGCCTAGCAGCTCAAAAACAAATTAGACACCTCAATAACATCAAACCTTAAGATATCTGATTTTTTGATTTTTGATACATTTTCTATAAAATATAATGCATTTTGTGAGCCATGTTGCGCAAAGAACTAAAAAAAATGATTTTCATACAAGGCAGGTCCGGTCTAATGTCACAATGTTTAAAAAAAAACATTTTGGCGAGTGTACGTTTTTATTTTCAGTTAAATCAATTAAAACTGCACTTAATTTCCGATACATCTAGATTGCTAAAACGACACACTGTGCAGGGGGTATGCAGTCACTGTTTTATACAGATGCTGGAAAACGAGTTTAAACCTGATCGGATGAAAACAGTTTTCCGGACATTTTCCGACTTTGGGGGTAGTTTTTCAACAATTTAAAAGTCACGTTTTTTGTGTGTAAATTTGAAAATGGGTTTTGACCTCATTATCGATACAAGAGCCCTGCATGATTGGAGTCAGAGTGCCCGATCGCTTCAACTTATGGAAAAAAGGTTCTAGTGAATCTAGTCTGAAATCTTTTTCCATTGACAAATCGTCATCTTTTTGACATTCACAATGCCAACATTGACAAAAACTACTAATTTGTTTGTTTTTAAGTAACAGGCGGCAGTTTCAAACTCAAGTGCACTTTTTGAAATATTTAACAAAAAAGAACAGGAATGCAATTCCACGGGGCAAACGCATTGTCATCGCGCTGAATCATCAGCAGAAAGCTACATACACAACTTATTTTGACTAATTTTATTTTAAACAAAATTAGGCCACTTATTAAATTCAAAATGTCTTCATTTTTAAGAAATGAAAGAAATAAATGGCAAAATAAAGTGGCAAATCGTATGAAAAAATTATATAATTTTCTTTATTTCTTGTCATTTCGAAAAATGAAGTTTTATTTTTTTTGGTGGAAATAGGCTATTTATTAGTCGGCTCATATTAATAATGACTCCAAACAGATCATGCTCCAAACTGATCAAGCTCCAAACAGATCAAGCTCATGTGGTTTCTTAGATCAAGACAAGTCAGCAAATGAGTCGACCTAAAAAATATCCATCGAAAAAATTGGAAAACGAAAGACTGAAATAAAGCCGATTGGAGGGGACGAACGAAACTGAGATGAGAAGGCCAGACATTGCCAAGCATGGTGTGAATAGGTGAAGAGTACTCGAGCAAAACAGAAACGATTGGCGAGCATTTATAGCAGCGGCCGAGAAGAAGAAGAAATAGGTTTTTATTGGTTCCCCATCATTTTGGTGCAGTTCGTATATGCCAACATTTTACAATTAATTAATCATTTTATAACAAATTCGATGGATGTGAATCGTTCTTCATTCGAAAATTTAAATAGTTCTTCTGGTCAGTAACCACTTTTGCATATTCTAAGACGCTTTCCTAAATCTATTTTAAGTTTGCACCTGCTCAATAGTCAATTTTATGTTAAGTACATTTTTCATACACAACAACTAACTGTCGGCGGTTTTCCGGAGCCTATGGTCAAGAGGCGGCTTATAAGTTTTTCTGTTCATTTCAAAACATTGTTGTTCTTCGCATCTATTGTTAGGCTATATCAAACTTTACTACAAGCTGTACTAGTGGATCACCAAACTTATAAACTCCCGATTCTGCAACCAATTGATAATATCAAACATTTTCCACTACTAATTTTTTTGCTATTTTGACCCCAAGTTTTTGACATTTGGCCTATGAGCTATTTGAGTTGAACATAATTGATCTAGTTGCTTTGAGCTGATCTGAGCAGAATCATTTCAAACAGATCACTTAGATCATGGCTAATGTCATAGGCTATTATTCAATGAATCAATAATTTTGTGAGCTATGAGTAGTAGTTCATAGATAGCTCAAATCAGAAACAAGGTCAAGGGGAATTTTTATTCAATTCATACAGGACTCTTATCGATATCGATGGTGTCCACTATCGATGTTCAAGCTATCGACGGTGCCCACTATCGATGTTTTTACAGCAATAAGTACATAATGGTCGGTTCCCAAGGCTAAAAACAAACACAAATAGTGAATGTTTTCTCTTGTATGAATATCGTATTGAATACCGTTTCCACCAAAACCTCTGGAACTCACAAAGATGCGTAACGGAATGTCAGGGATATTTGAGGGGAAATTTGCGATGTGGATCTGCGATTTTACATATGTGTGCTCTGTGTGTGTGTGCTAAGTTTCAAGTTAGCTTTGCCATTTCGTATTCAAAATCTAGAAGACAAAACTAAAATTGTTATTTAAGATTTTCTTAATAAACTTTGTTAAAAAAAACATTTTTTTTCTAAAGATTTTTCTTAGATTCTCTTTGCTTTATGGGAAGGAAATGTAATTGAAAGATCTCAATACAGAAACTTTTAGAAAATTGTACGCTTATGTGTTAAAGCCAAAGTCGTTGAGACGCATTTTATGTCAACAGGGGTAAAAGTAACCTAACATCCCCTTCCGTTAATTTCCCAATATTCACTCCTTTTCTATTGATAACTTCGAAAACATGCCAATTTCCCACTATTTAGGTCAAACCTTATCAAGTTGAGCTCTCAAATTTCTCATTTACCCCTCCAAAAACATTACCAACAAAATCCTAACAAGTGCCATGCCCCAAAACATCCGCTCGATGAGGCCACAAACTCCAATACGAGTTGAACTCTCTTTTTGGTGTAGGTCGTAAACAGCAGCAGCATCAGCATGCAGCTGATGTGGTTGCTGAAGCGAGTTGGGAAACAGCAAAAGCAGCAACAACGTCTGTCCATTTTAACGAGCGCACCTGACCAACTGCTGCTTATATGTGTGTATGTCGGTGCTGCTTTATTGCACCTGCACACACACTCACACAGACACACACACACATGGAGAAGCACATAGGAAGACAGATTTATATTTTGTCACACTTACTTGAAACGGCTTTGGCTGCTTTGCCAGCGCAGCGTGATTCCCTTCATTGGTTCCATCGCCCTCATCATCGTCAAACTGGCATCGTCTTTGGTGGTGGTCGTCTTGGGTCTGCAGTCAGCAGCATTTACTTGCCGGCATTAATTTTAGCTGCCATTACTTGACAGAGATGAGGGCGTGATTTGTATTACAAATGATGGTCAAATCAATTATATGTTACTGAAAATATTTAATCCTTTTCTAAGCCTCGTTTTGCTAATTTTATCACCAACTAAATACTTAAAATGACAAAGTCATTTAAGCTTAAGCTTGGGGAAAATCTACCCTCAAGTTACAAGATATATGCCATCGCAATGGGCCCAAAGAGGCCTAAGTGGGTAAGCGACTTGTCGCTCTCAGCCTTCGCAACCGAATCTTGTATGGGGATATTAATTATATGCAATGGTTGGGTAAATTTAATGAGTCCTCTTCAACAATAATAAAGCCAAGTAGGTTTTCCATTTAACCGATTTGTTAAAATTCATGGAAAAGCTGCTTGCACCAAATAACTTGTTTCGCTAGGCTAAGGAACCGAACCTTACACTTTTTGACCGGTTGGACCTCCGGATTGAACCTTCTGCAGACTTTTACAGGCTTGCAGCCTTGGTTTAGATCAATGCTTGAACAGAAGTTCTTTAAATAGCGACTTATTTGGCTTTTAGGTGCAAATGCCACTGACGATTGTAAGATGTGGATACATCGGACTTGCTAGTCTATTAAATTCACAACGACTCAGTTTATCTCAATCATTGGTTTAAGGGACAGTTTTGCCCTGAAGTAAAGTGAACTGTTACTAGCGCGTTAACTCAGCCTGGACATTATCAGCGCATTTAAGTCTCACTGTCTAAGAAAATCTTACCTGCTCTTGTTAGACACAATTGATGTCGTCTCCTTTAACGCAATTCTGGAAGATAATCTACATACAGAAGACATTACGGCTAATAGGAGAACCTTTGTTCAATATAAACCAAGGCTGCAAACCAGCAAAATTTTGATCAATGTTCTGGGTTCATAGATTGTTACATTGTTGATCGATTTTTGCTTGTACTTTCGGTAAAAATTAGGCAATTTTTTGATCAGGAGAAGTCGAATGGACCACATTCCTTATAACCTTTTCACACTGGGCGCAGCATTGTCGAAGCTGCGAAAATATGCAGCATGCGTTCACACCAAACCCGCAGCTTGAAAAACAGATGTCAGCTACTTAAAACGGTTGCTAAGTATCGCCAAAAGAACTTGGAAAAGATAACCATCTACGAGTTATTTGGTTATATCAATGCAAGCTGCGCTGAAGCTTGATTGTTGAGACTTTTGAGTGAACACCCAGCCTACGCATTTTCTATAAAACACTAATTTCACAGATCCGAACTTGACAGTTTTTTTTCGTATCTGCGGCCAGTCTGTATTGACTTTTATTGTTATCACCCAATACACCGTTACATTTTAGAATGTAGCCTCACTTCTTTGGTACACAGAGGAACAAATTAAAGGTAATTGTTTAGTATACCGACCTATGCTCAAAAAATTAAAAAAAAAAGTTCTTAGATGGACGGCGAATTATGTGGAAATTTAAATTTTTATTATTTATTTGACATCTGACAAAAAGCATATCCATTTTTTTAATTTAAAAGAAACCATGGATGACCGCCGCGATTTTTTTGCATGATAATTCTTCATAATCGATTAAATTTATTTCGTAGTTTTTCGAGCATAGTCGAATACCAAATCGAGGAACAATGAACTCACGATGAGCACAAACAGTGTAAAGAAGAGTGTAAGAAACAGTCAAGAACATTTAACACATATGTCCTTTTAAAAGTTGAGAATATTTCGTTGTTGAACAGGTCTTTTACCTATATAGATATAAGAGATTTGCTTTCCCCTTTTCCACCTTGACATATATTTTATTCCCATGTCAAAATCGGAATATGGACTCGATTTCTACACTCATCTGTAATTATCATTTTAACCGATTCTTTACAATAAAATTATGTTTTTCGCTCATAATATTAAGAAAGCTATTAAAGTTCTGAAGAAATCGACTTAAATGATTATTCGAACCGAACCTTTTTTTATATACATTGGTTCCGGTTCGAAATAAGGTTCGGTTCGAGGGATCCAAAAATCCCGAACCAAACCGGTTCTTTGGGGTTCGGTTCAGGAGCGGTTTGCAGCCTTAATATAAACCTTATGCCAATCTTAGAAAATTTCTAGAAGAGTAGATTCAAAGGATTAACGCTAAAGGTTCACTTCGCGAACTGGTTTCTAAAAGCTGTTATCCCATCAATTAGATCAACCATTTTTGGACTCTTTCTTATACATGTACCAATCAAATAATAAATTACTTATAATCAGCGCTTAATACTTAGCATTTCCAAACTAAACTCTTATGTCGGGCGAAAAAGTGAAAAAATTACTAATACCTAGAGAATAAGAAAGGGCCTAATAGCACATAAACCTATGGTTACAGCTAATGAAGAAATAATTGAATTTCGATACACAAAAAAAAAATCATATCAGGGCTTAGTACCGAAACGAATTTCGGTTCCGGTACGTACCGAAATGAATGTTTCGGTTCTATTTCTGTTTTCAATTTATTTTGGTTTTCGATTTTGATACGGTACCCATATTTTTATTTCGGTATACCGGTATAAGAATTCCTTTTTTTTAATATTGGAAAAATTAAATTCTGAGATAAATCTAAATCATTTTATTCCTGTGTATTACAATGACTCAAAATTCAACACAAAGTGAATGGTTTCACATTGAAAGTAAAATTATAACATATTTCGTATTGTTTTTACGTAGTTAACATGTAAGAACGTATGATTTCATTATATACTCATACTCACATATTATAATTATAAGTTTTCGAATTTTTAATGTCCACTAACTATATAGCATTCTTGTAATTGCATTCAATGCGGTTGAGTCCATACAACTTCATAGCGGATTCATTATAAATTTTACGCCAGAGAAAAGGTTCCACGCTAACCTGCGTAGCTGGAACAGAAAGCACGACTTTTGAAATCACATTCAATTCTGGGAACTTTGTGGTGGATTCTGACCACCAGTTAAGAATGTTTTCATGGTTACGAACACGTTTAAGTGCGAGAAAAGTCTTAATGGAATCCAGTCGCTTATTTGTTGACACAATTGATGTGTTTTTATCACCAAGTTTCATTTCCTGCAATATCATCATGGGTAAAAAAAACCGAAAATGTACCGGTATCTAAAGCTAAGCAATGCTGAAGTATCGACCAAGTTCATTGCAATAATAGAAAGCCTTTATAGTCTAAATAAAACCACTGTATGGGATGGAAACCAACTATTGTTGAGTCCACTACTCTTTGCAATGTATGTGGATGATATTGTTGCGAATCTTCACGGAGGTGTAGAGTTCGGATCTCAACGCATTAAGGTGCTTATGTATGCCGACGACATGGTGCTATTGGCGGAAACCCCACAGGGGATGCAACAAATGATTGATGCTCTTAGTAGGTACTGTCAGACGTGGTGTCTTCGGATAAATATCGAGAAGTCAAAAACAATGGTATTAAAGGAGGGAAGAGGACGAAGAGCACGAAGAGGACACTAGACGGGGTGTTGTTAGAAACATGAGTACAAATACCTAGGTGTGTTACTAACTTCAAATATGTTATTTAAGAAACATTTGGCACAGAAATTGACAGACGCCAAAGTCGCTATTAATAGCAACTGGAAGCATCTGGTTCGGAAGAAGATAGTCAACAACAGCACCAAATATAAACTGTTTTTAGCCACATCCAGGGTAATTATGTGTTATGCGGCCCCAGTCTGGGGATTTAACCTGTCTCTAAACACCCCGAACTACGCCATATACATTGAAACGGGCCTACCTACACCGTTCCAATACATCCTACAGCTGCACTTCAACTATATAAGCAAAGCTATGCTGATGGACACGGCTTCTAAAAATCATAGTTGAACAACTTCGGGTAGACCGATCACAGTTTGTCCATGAATGGGATATTATGGCAGGAGACCACAACATAAGTACATACTCAAATGACAGCAGAACTTGGGAAGCGTGGCAAACAGAACTATTACAGAGGATGGACGCTGGAGAAAAAAATGACTTCGAGCTGCAGGCAAGGCAGAGTGATACACGATTCACATACAAGCGCCTAGAGTACAAACTATGTGAACAGAATTAATTTAGGGATGATTTGGACACATATGCAATATCGCTTATTTGTCGTGCAAGAACTGAAGTGCTCAGACTAAATTATATGCCACACAGAACGACGGAAAGCCGATGCACCCTATGCAGTATGGATTAAAGAGAAGATGTAGCACATTTCATTTCGCGATGTCCAATTCTAGGTGAACAAACCTTTTTTACGGTATTCATGCAAAATCTTACATACGTTGGTGGAACTATTACTATAACTATTATCTCACAGAATGTCACATGGCGCTCTTGCATTATTACTTTACGCACAGCATATTACTTTATTACTTTCTGGCACAATAACCGATTTTGGACGACCTTCACGGAATTCGTCGCTGAGCGAACTACGACCACGATTGAATTCACTATGCCTGCGATTATCCTTTTATGAAAAAAAGGACCTCTGTTAGCATCAACTCATACCCAGTTTTACGAATAAAGCCTCGATTCGCGTTTTATGGGTACTTTTGTACTTGCAACACACAGCGACAACAATTTTAACTTAGTTGTTAATGGCTTAAGATAAAAATCTGCAAAATTCAACATATGTGCACAGAGTCATTGGGAACGCAATATAAAAAATTCACTTTAATCGTACTGAAGGAGTTATGAAGTTATAATGGACTGTTGCATGTCCCTAAGAGATTGTGCTCTACAGCCAAAAAACCGCGATTCGGAGTACCATTTTTAGACTTTGGGTCTTTTAAAAGGGTTGTACTGTGTAACATACTCTCTACCCCGCAAAGTTTGTGTACCTGTGTACCTTCGGTACAGAGTATAAAAATAAATCTTTCAAAAACACATAAAGAAAAGTATATTTGTTGATGATCCATTGGATGAATTTGGTACCCATTTGGAGTCTATAGTTTTAATATCGTAAAAGGGATATTTAAAATATCCATTAAATGCTAAATTCATCTTAAATTTTCATCCAGTGGTGCTGAAAATCGTCCAAAGGATATGAAAAGTGAAATTCATCAGAAGGATATTCATTCCAAATGAATTTGTATAAGATTTTTTTTATCTAAAGCCACATCTCATACAAAAAATTTTGTATGTCGGCTTCTGCCGATGGAATGTAAAACAACAAATTCTTTGGAATCAATTCAGAACTGGTTCTATCTTTGCCTATGGAGTGGTAGTATGGCCTTTGGTTTCAACACCAACGGATTTCCGTTTTCTTACCCTCTTTTTTTTAACTATTTCTTTGACTCACGCTTCCATCTCTGGCCACGGGTCATGCGCTTGCAGTTCGTTTTATGGATGTGTTTGCCATTATAATGTGAATTTCATACGTACCTACTACACCTGAGTGACTTTAAGCTGCTGCAGCCGCGACGTATGGCGTTGGTAATGACGATTTTCGCCCACGTTGACTTTGGCTTATTTACCCCCAGCAGTTCAGGTATCACGTATGTGGATGGCACTTTCCTGCCGCTTCTCTGCGCGCTTTTCTTTTCGTTTTTTATTTTCGTTTATTTTTCCTTTCTTGTTTTTTTTGTTTTTTTTTTGGCCAGCATATCACATGACTCAATTATGTTTGGATTGACATTTTGCAAAGAGTTTTTCATCAATCAAGTGTACGTTTTCACGTTTTCAGTTTCAGGTGCGGCTTGTATTTTCTCTATTTCTGTGCGGCAGCAACGCGGCGTATACGTAATGGCTAACAGCAATTGCTAACATTGCACTTGCAATTTATCGTTTTATGTGAGTGTGCGTTGTGTGAGTGTAGCAATCGAATGACCTGAGGAAATAATTTTCACATTCCATTTTGTTATATTTATGTACTTTCCGTTTTGTGGGTTTAATTTCAATTGCTTCTCTGGGCCAAGCAATTTCTGCAGGAATTGGTGTTGGCTGAGATAATATTTCTCTCTTTCTCCGTCCTCTGCTTTAAATAAACGTTTCAGTTTGGGTAAAAAGCAGGATAAGGTTGCAGGAAGATGCAGTTTTTAGTAAATGAAATAAAATTTTAGTAAAATGAAAGTGATGCATATTTTGCTAGAATGATGATTGTAAATGACCTTTTGCTGCTCTAAAAGCTGTTTATGTTAAGATATTAAATGATTTTCCAACCAAAAAGTGTCTTTTTGTTACTTCAACTTTCGTCAAACTCAACTTAGGATTAAGAAATTTGTCCTTGAACAGTAGCTCTAAGTATTCAATTTTCTTCCTTGCATTTCTTCATCAATTTCGCCCCCTTTTGATAAAGAAGAAAACTTTGCACTGCCCAAGTCTTGAATTCACTGGGAAAAACACTTGAAAACTGTTGGGGCGTGACCTGCGGCAGCTGCCAAAATTCGTCTTACCCCTCTCCCTTTGCCCCGCTGACCAGAAGGTCATTGCAAGCGGCCTGCCAACGATTTTCATAATCATTTAACGATTTCACTGCGAGGAGCTGAAGCTGGGCCCACACTGAATGGCCATTAAGTTTATCGACGAACGTTCGAAGAGAGCGCACTTAAGATGTGGCTCCCTCTTGCCTTTGGCCTTTTTCCACAAACCACACACTTTGGCTCAACAAGGTGGCAAGTTCCACTTCCACCTGGTACCCACTTGAGATTCAGCCGACCAAGAAACGCGGAAATGGCACAGCACATAGACTCCGGAGGTGGCCAGGGCAACGTCAGCAAAGAAGTTTGAAGAAGTTTAAAGCACTCGAGACACTTTTGCAACTTTTCATTTCGCCGGAGGGGGCCCCGATGGGTTTATCAAACTAACGACCTCTGTTGTTGTGGAGTGAGTGGTCGACGCCTCTGATATTGATTTTCCCAATATGGAAAACTGCATGCAGCATAATTGGCAACTCTGATTCAGCATTCAGGGATTTGACACATTAGCAGCCTAAGCTGAACAAATCGATGGAATGAAACTGCACTTAACGTCAACACATTTGACAGGCGGGCACAATCTTCTTAAAATGTTTTTCCTCCTCATTCCTTTTTTTTTTGTATATTTCTTCTTTACAACAAATTGGATTTGCGCAAAAAATCGCTCACCTTTCATTTCATGCGGATTAATGGTGTCGAGGCAAGAGCCGAGCCCGGGCTCACACAATGAAAATGTTTTGGCCCAGCTTCTGCTTCTTGTGCTTTTTTTTTTTTGTTTGGAATCGCGACTGGTCCTCCACGACGGGATTTTGCACAGTGATTGGGCAAGCTGCCAGTTTGGACACCTGTAATACAATGAATAAATTAAGTGGTTAAGGCTAAGTAATTGAAAAGCGATTAAGTGGGGATTAAATGTGCAGAATGCGTTTCTGGTATGTTACAGGTACAATTTTGATATTAGAATAGTTTTCCAAACTTTTATTATGTATTTAATACGCACCCAAAAAAATTTGTATCGATATCAATTTGATATGAGTTATTCAAGAGTTTGTATCAATATAAGGCTAGAGAGTATCAAATTGATATTTTGGGTATTAATTTGATACACAAAAGTTTTAATTTGAAACTAAAAGTTTTCAATGCCAACGAAAAGTTTGCATTTTAGTGTAAAGAGTAAATGCTCCGGAAGAAACTTTCCTAGAAGACGGGTTGAAGATATATTAATGAATTTCAATACGGAGCACGAGCTTTTATATTTACAAGGTAAGTTAGGCAGCTTAGGCGTTTTGTTCAAGCGTATGTTAATAAAAAATGTAACTCTTTAGACAGCACACAATGCTGCTGTGGCTGTCTCAGCTCTTTGTAAGATGATGCACAATATGAGAGGTTCACTCAGGGTCTATGCGAAGGCGTAAAGATCTTCATGTATGTGTGCCATCATGAAGCACACCATTACAGTGACTTCTGTGACTTCAAGATCTGCGTGGACACGGAGCATACAGAGTAAGAGAACCATGTGTTCCCAAGGGAAGTGTCCTCAACTGATGATTCCATTTCATTAGTGTAAATAAAAGAAATTTTGTGAAAGTTCAAGAAAAAGTAAATAAATTTCAAAATAATAGGCTTAAATTTTAATGGCAGTTTGTAGAGAACTACAAGCTTGATAAGAAAAAATATTAAATTAATAAAAGCTAGTAACAAAATGATACAAAAGAGTTTAACAATTGAAATATCAAATTTATAAGACCTAGTATCAAATTGATACTAAAAAATTAATACAAGAAATTGTCAACCTCAAACAAGTTGGTATCAATTTGTTATCCACGAAATATCATTTTAATACTTTCGAAAATATCATTTTGTTACTTAGAGTCAAGGCTGCAAACCTGTAAGATTTTGGTGAAGGCTCGGTTCGGAGGTTTGAACCCGTGGTAAAGTCTAAGGTTCGGTTCGCGGAACTTTTCCTGTACTAATCGAACTTATGGTTTTGGTTCGAGTCTGGGTTCATAGACTTTTAAATAGTTGACCGATTTTTGTCTCTACATTCGGACAAAATTTAGAAATATGCTTGATAAGGAGAACGCATCCAGATTACCAAGCTATGTATTTCTGATCACATTTTCAGTCCTCTGTCTGATTAAAATAGTCATAAATGATACTTTTGTCGGGAGCTCAGAATCTTCTTAAAGAGTTTTGACTCCATTTTGAGTCATATTTCCAATCATTTGCGACTCTTTTTCTAGGCGTATTTCAATAAATCACGTTTTGAGTCATTTCAGAATCTTCTTTAAGTCGGATATGAATTTAATCTGTTTAATCTTCAAAAGGGCTTAAAATGAACTTATCAGGGCGATTCTTGTTAAAATGATCTTCCATATTTGCTTTGCTTTCCCCTTTTGCGGGTATACTTATGTTTTTCTTTCTTCTCGAAATATCAATACGAATTGGATTTCTAAAAAGCATTTTTAATTATCAACTGAAGCCATTCTGAACTATACTATAAAATAGTTTACCGGTCATAATATTGAGAAAACTAGAAAAGATCTTAAGAAATTGATTTAAATGATTGTTTGAACCGAACCCTTTTTTTTGTATACAGGGGCTCGGTTCGGTTTCAGCGTTCGGGGGTTCAAATATTTGAACATCGTTCTAGTCTTGTCTTTGCTAAATTGTAGAAGTTGGGAAGTCTTGTTTGGTAAGTATTTTCGCCAGAGTGATCGGGAGATGGGACAGCCAGGTTCGAGGTCTCATTGTCGTTCTGCCTTAGGTCTGCTTTTCCGTTGTACTTTTGTCTAGATGACCTGCAGGAGTCTTTGAATGTCTATTACCGCTTGTGTCGTAGGCAGCTCTGTGACTGACTGTTGTTGTAACGGCTTTCGTGTTTTTCAGGAGGTACATAGGGGTGGAAAGAAAGAAAGTATGTTAGAGATAGAACGAATAAAGAAGATGGAAAAGATGTCGAATCTCCGGGGTCTGGTTCTAGATTAGTATTGCACTTGCATGCCAAATTTCTTCTGGCATGTGTTATGTGGATGCATTGGGGCAATTAAACAGATGTTGAGTGTTATGCGGGCTTCCCTCGCAGTCAGGGCACTCATCTTCTACACCTGGGCTTATTCTACCTTACTTTTTATATAGCTTATAAAAAGCATGAGTACCCTAATTTGAGCTTGAAAAAGATGGACAGACAATCGGAATTATAGTATATCTAAATAACTAAAAACTAACTAAAAAAAAGACATTTCCAACCTTGGTGTGAACAACTGGTGCCAGCTCGCACATTGCAGAGGCCAAGACCGTCAAGCGGTTGTGATGCAACATCGGGCCAATAAAGAAGAAGAAGAAATAACTAAAAACAAATTGCAACAAGGTCCAGCTTATAGAAAGGGTAGCAGCGATTCTATAGAATCAATAGAATAAATTTTCTTATTCTGAACACAAATCTGATTTTCTGGACTTTTGGTAATTTAAGCTTAAAATTGCTTAAAAATCCCATATTTAACCTTTTTAAGATCGTTTTGTGGGGAAACACGAGTATATAACAGAACCTTTTCATGAAGTCAACGTATAGTACAAATTCTTAGCTTATACCAAACATGTTTGAGCTACTGTTTTTTGTAGAATATTTGGTATACCAAGTTGGTTACATGTTTTTGAAATAATATAGTTTTATACTGCCCAAATGTTTGCAATGCTAAAACAATACAGAATGCTATTCATGGATGAATTCTTATACAAATGTTTAACAGCATTCATAGCATACTTATGGGCAAAATCTGGTCATTTTGAGCACATTTTTGAGCAATGGTATATCTAAGCTTTGAAAAATCGTAGAATTTTTTGAGATATTTTATTTTAAAGTTGAGAAATAGCACTTTACGATAATATTAAAGAAAGTCAAATAAAAAGTATAGGTTTCTCACAAAAGGAGTATAAAATAGACATTATAGGCAATTTTAAACTAAAATTACTAATAATCCAATGGTGATGGACTATTTCTAGGTTCGTGTTCCCCACTCGAAAATCATCCATAATTACCATCACCCCTTCAATAAACTGAAAAAGTTGTATTTTGTAGGATAAAATTATTCTCATAGTTACTTTAACAATAAATTTTGGGCGTTCATTCTTTCGAATTTTCCAAAGATATAAAAAAATATTCGCAAAAAAGAACTAAATTGTTTTTTTTTGCTTTGACACGCAACATTTCTTAAACGATGGTTTAAAATTGTAATATGTGTGACCGACTTTTAGCTATAATAAGGGTTTTTGAGTTCGGCGAACATTTACGCAAATTATGACTTTTTAGAGGGAATCTATTTATCAATCATTATGCAAAGCAAAAACTAAATATGTCGATTTTGGAATTTGGTGGAACCTACTTTTGAAATTTCAAAAAAGAAATGCCAAATAACTTAAGGAACTAAAGGAACTAAGGAGCTAAATAATATATTCGCAAAACTTCATTAAATTTGAAGAGATGTTAGAAAAAAATGTAATTTTTCAAAACAAACATAATCGATAATACTTATTCGAATTAGCAGAAAAGCAGTCAAATTTAAATTAATTTTATTCACTTTAAAAAGCCGATCTATCTCATTTACATAAGTAGAAAGTTTTGATATTCGACAGGAGTTTATTTTTTAACCGAGAAAAAACCGATGCTATCGATAGAAATAATTTGACAGATAAACTTTGAATTTATTATACTGAATAAAGGATATAGAGGGGTTGAAGATCTTCTTCAAAGGTAATTTAATATATATTTTTTACTTTATCTGATTCATTTTGTATGAATATCGATTCTTATATATTTTTATAGAAATAATGGAAATGAAAATGGCCATATTATCAGCGCAATATCAAGTGGTATTGGAAGAAGTTGCCGAACAGAAGGTGCTAATTCAGCACTTGCTGCGGGACCGTGTCTATGATTCTGACAAACAGTCGCTGAAAGAGAAGTTTCCCATTGCGAGCAAGGAAGACTTGATTAATATGAATCAAGAAATTGAATCAAATGGCAAAAAGAATTATGTAAGCACAAATGATCCCTTACAAAACACCTCGACAAACGAAATTACAAAAATGTATTTTTTACAGGTTCAATTTATGCGTCAACTCCTTAGACCGGCAGGAGTGGTCAAAAATTTAAAAGACATTGTGAACGATGACGTCACAATGCAATATAATATGGATGGGGTGTCGGGAAAAGATTCCCTTAAAGCCCTGTCACATTTTTATAATGCCTTGATGCCAAGCCGCAAGTAACACTTTTAACTTAAAAGATTTTTGGTAAATGCTAAAATTAACTTAAGCCTTTTTGTTTCACAGTCCATTCCTACAGGTGTTGATGTTGGCTCAACAGAAGAACAGCTTCGTAGGGCCATGCAGCTTCAAAAAAAAGGGAGTAATTAAAATTAATAGTATAAGCAACAAAATAAAGAATAAGTAACAATACTTAGATTGTAAGAATTTATGGAAATATCGAATTTAATATGAACTATGAAATTAAGCTAAGTTTTCTGTTCAAAATATATATTATAATGTTATTAATTGTCATCTTTATTCTGCAATTTTAGATTATTGAATTCATTCCACCAAAATCACTAAAGATTTTTGAATAGCGAAGTGGCTAACGATCTAGTTCCAGGGAAATCATTAACGACTCAGCACCAGCTAAAACACTAACGATTCTCTAGCTTCTTTGAACTATCGAAGTCGCTAACGATTTTGCACCAGCGATGTCGCCAGCAAGTTTCCACCAGCGATGTCGCTAACGATTTTGCACCCGCGAATCGTTAGCTCCTCGCACACGTCACCTCGTTAACGACTGGTGATGCAGCGTCGTACCGGTACATTTTGCGGACATTGCCATATAAAATACGTTAGGCAAATAACATGGCTGGTGGTTAGGCTGGTAACTGGTGCTCACTACCAAGAGTTAGCGAATTCGTTAATGCCGCACCGGTGCAGCGGTACTACAGGTTACTGTGTGCCATTTGACGCCATGTTAAAAAAATTAAGACTGCTTATTTTTATACCCTTGCAAAGGATATTAAAAATTTGCCCAGAAGTTTTCAACGCATAGAAATATTCATTTCCGACCCCATAAACGACATATACATATTCTTGATCAGGACGACGAAGCTAAAGCCTGTCTGTCTGTCAGTCCGTCTGTCTAGTCTTTAGTCGCTAATTTTAGTCTCTCAGTTTTAAAGCTATCGAGCTAAAACTATGCACAGAGCATTGATTTAAATGCACTCTGTTAATATGTCGAAACTGACCAGATCGCATGACTATATCTTATAGCTGCCATAGGAACCATCGTTCGGAAAATGAGGCTTAGTGATAAAAACTCTTTTGTTTTCAATGTTGGGGTCCCCAAACTCTGCCATTACTAATGTTATATGCTTGTACAAAGATTTTGCAAATTTTGGTCAAGATCGGATGACTATATCTTATAGCTGTCATAGGACCGATCGGTTGGAAAATGGGTTTTAGTGAGACAAACGTTATTGTTTTCAGTGTTAGCGTCCCCAAACTCGGCCATTACTAAAATTATATTTTGGTCGAATGACTATATCTTACGTCTGACATAGGACTGATCGGTCGGAAAATGAGTCTTAGTTGAAAAATACTTTTTGTTATAAATTTTAGCTTTCTTAAACTCGGCGATTGTTAATTTGATATGTTTTCAAAAAGATTCGCGAAATTTGGTCGAAGTCAGCAACTATATGTCAACTATATGTCGGAAAATGGACTTTAGTTAGAAAACTTTGTGATTTTAATGCAAGCGTTCTTAAACAGCATTTCAAAAACATCATTTGGGTATAAAAACTTCTTCAAAGACGTAGTTATTTGGGACAGTGTCGTGTGACACGCGTGTACGTGTGCCGCCTATTTTAAATCAGCACCGCAAGTTTCTACAAAAACATGTAGAGTTTCATGTACGAAAATATTCAGTTCAGTAAAAATATGTTATAATGAAATTTGGAAATACTTATTGTCAAAAAAAATTACAAAAAAAGGATACGAATTTGTATAAATAGGTACATACAATTCGACGGATTTTAACATCACTAACCACTGAGAAGGAAGTTCTTAAGCTCGCGACTTTGCCCAGCTATTCATCTGTGTATACTGCTGAGATAATAGCTTTACTAGAAGCAGTAGAAATAGCATATCCTCCGATTCATTATCAGCTGTCGATGCTATTCAGAACATAAACAATTCGTCCTTTTATCCAGCAACCATAAGAACTCTTTTAATTAGGTATATCCCAAAAATTAAAATCCTTTGGATACCCAGTCATGTTTGAATATTAGGAAATGAATATGCTGACGAAACAGCGAAAAGAGCAACAACATCACCTCTAATCACATCCTCAAACATTAATAAAACAGACAGGTATACCAAATACTCCACAAAAAAAAGTAGCTCAAACATGTTTGGGATAAGCTAAGAATTTGTACTATACGTTGATTTAATGAAAAGGTTCTGTCATATACGTGTGTTTCCCTGTTTTGTTAATAGATACATAAAACATGCCTTTTCAAATATTAACATAAGCCTAATACAGCACACTTTACTCTGGTACCAGTCCTTAACTCCGAGCAAAAACAATATCGACCACTACCCCAAGCAGACAGAAATCAGTCGCCTACCGAGAAAAGAACTGGTAAAACTTATACGACTACGACTTGGACATACAAGACTCACCCACGAGCATCGGTTCTTACAAAACAATAGTAACAATTGTCACCTCTGCAACACAAATGAACCTCTCACAATAGATCACGTCCTAGACGAGTGCATTTCACTGCAAAGCCAAAGGAACAGCTTCCCCAACAGAGACCTAACCGCCCTCCTTACAGATCCATCTCCAAACAACCTTAATAAAATATAATAAAATAACATATAACAAAATTCCTTAAATCTTCTAATATTATTCTCTTGCTCTAATGAGTATTTCTCTCAATTCTATAATCTGTAACTTTAAGCTTAAGTCCTTTATATCCTGTATATTCAATTCACCTGCAAAAAATCATTAGAATCAGCCGAAAGCCACAGTAGCTATGGCAGTCACCCTATTGTACCTTTAGTTTTAGCTATAAGTACATACATACGTACATACTACAGTATATAAATAAATAAATCAAATTCGACGGATTTTAATGTCCCTAAATATGTTGAGTATTCTAAAAACATCTAAGAAAAACCTGTCAAAATTTCTTCAAATTTTAAAGAACTTGCGTTATCCATTTAAGCTTTTTAAATTTCCTGTAAAGTAACCCATTATGGCCGACAAGTTTGCATTGACTTAACCCCAAAATCACTTTCCTTTTTAGTCAAAAATTTGGTTACCTAAATAAACATGCAAAACACAAACGGAGAAGCCGAAATGCAATCACCTGTAACACGAAACTGAATACACAAACAAAACAAAAAGGAAACAAAGGAAACGAAAAGAAAAGGCGCGGAAATATTTTATGCCAGACTTTGATGTGGCCAATTGGCGGGGGAGACGAGACGAGCCGGCATAAATTGTTGTTGATTATGCAACAAACGGCGAGTGAAGTGTAAAAATTAGTCAATATCAATGTCTACCCTTTTTTTTGTTTTGCTAAGGCCCACTTTTCCGGTCTCCTTCACTTAAGCTTTCTTTGGTGTTATTGTGTGCGGCTTATTTATGCACATTGGCTGGCGTTTTTCTATTTCACTAAACTTCTGTCAAAGGCAACTGCACAAATCAATGGCGGAGGCGTGTGCCCGCCCACCTCACAATAAGCAGCAAATTTGTTTGTAAGCGAATATGCGATTCAGGATTTCGTCATAGCCACTTTTTCCCTTGACGGACTTTTTTTCTTATTTTGGGCTTGCAATGGAATTGAATGAAAGGAAGTAAATTTTACACAGAATATGCAAATAATGCTGACAACAATGACTGTGCAAAGCGGGGGAGGCGATACCATTAACATGGACTGCAGCAGGAAAATGCCTGGGTGAAAATATGGGCCATTGTGTTGTGCGGGTGTAGGAGAAATTCTGTCTGAAATCAGATATGTGCAGAAAATGTTAAGTAAATGGAAGTAAATAATGCAGCCCGCGTAAATGGCAACAATTATGTTATTGAATTTTGAAGAATGGCGAAGCATTTCCTAGCGCTCGCCCGGGCACTTGGCACATTTATTTATGTGGGTAAGGATTTATGAAGTGGAACACATTATGCAAGAAGCGAATTGAAAGAGAAACAATATAAAGAAGGAAGCAAAATATTGAGGAGCACGTCAGGAAATCTCTGAAATTCCGCGAAGCTATAAAGCATTGAGCTCAGTGTTTAATTTCCATAACTTAAAGTTAATTTAGCCGTATTAAAGCGAACTGTGTTTCCACTTAAAACGCGAATTTCGTTCACTTCAAACCACGGAGTTTTGTCGTCATGGCAAGGCATTATGACAAAACAACAAAAAATACACAAAAAGAAAACCATTTCTTTAATTTTACGCCCTACACAGGAAATCATTATTATTATTATGTAACTTTCCTTTTCCGCGTTTTCTTCTGGATAATTATTTGTTTTTTTCTTGCAATTCAACTGTCAGACATTTTAATTGTAGGTCCACGGGCCAAACAAAAGCAACAAAAAGGACAAAACAAAAAACTTAAAATATAAGTCGCTCGAAATGAAAATAACAATACAAGAATTTTACTTTCTATTGAAATTGAAAATTAAACTCTGACAATTGTACCGGCTTAAATTTTTGCATCTTTCATAATTGTTTAAGGCTTTCACTGCAGATTCTGCCGCATAAAGTCAACTCATTATGATATTACTGCCAAGAACGGAACAAAGCCGGAAAAACAACAAAAATAAAAAAAAAAATGGGAAAACTGCAGGAAAAAACGGAAAATTACGATGACTGACAGAAAGCCGGCCAAGGAAAACAAATTAAATTTAATCGATTTGTGAAAAGCTGGCAGACAGCGCTGCAACAACAACAACAACAGCAACAACCACCACTAAAACTGAAGCTCTTCCGGACCAAGTCCGGAATCAGCATCAGCGACCAGCACTTGGCCACTCTCTCCCGCTCTAAGCGCATTCTAAACAAATTAAAATTCAATTAAAAAGATGAAATGGCATTTCAGGACTTAAAATGCAGACGAAGGAATCGCCTGGTCAGGACTAGCCCAGCTGCAGCATTGAGTGGAAACTTTTCAATCTTAAACTGTCCTACAAGTTTAGGGAAAATGCTGTCGAAGTAAACGCGCTGGCTCAAGATGGATTTACTATTGCTTAGTAAAAGTAATTTTACGGACTGACCTTAGAATAGAAGTTCCGAAATATTTGGAATAAACGTGCAAGCGAAATATGCATCACTAAAGGATTTTTAGTTACAAACCCTGTGAAACCAAAACATTCAAATTAATCAGCACTGGCATGAGAAGGCAGCTGCTGGCTTGCAGTAGTCAGGCAAAGACCGCTGAAGATTGATAAGGGATGTTCATGAAACAGCTGTACGGTCAACCAGCCTCCTTTGTGGTGTTGTGTTCCTGTTTAAACTTATGTACAAACATAACGTGACCTCGAGCCGGCTAAAACTTGTTTGTTTCATTCAAATTAAAGTTTTAGGCTTGGTCTCAAAGTTACCGTCAAAAATTCCTCAAGCCAGTGACATAGGTTGGTGCAAAACGACCTTATTAAGGAACTTTTGTTATAGTTCTAACTAGCGTTTCAGTTCTTAATGCAGAGGCCTGTACTCAGATGAAATATAAATTTAGTTTAGCACAATACTTCATTTAAATAAGACTGCTGTTCGAAGACAATCATATTTCAGAACTGTTAGAAGGTGTTTTTTCGTTCATTTGAAGCAGGGTTCCCCAAGAAGAGAGGACTGACACACAGTAATGCATGATTTCGCCAAGCATTCGGTGAAAATTGCCCCCTTCCCGAATTGGTAACAGTTGTGATTTCCTAGAAACGATTAAAGAATTCGCCTAAATCGTTTTGCCATAAAGAGTCTTAATTGAAAGGAAACAAGGAAATTTGAAGTTAAAAGCCGAAAAACACAGTTGGTTTTTGGAAAGGGAAACATTTAACAATTCGAATTCCGCTTGATTTGATTAAAATTGATTGAAACAGGAACAGGCCCAATTCTGACTGACTGTAAGAAGAAAGCGCCTCCTACACACAGATTGAGCAACCAATGGCCGCAAGACCACGAATGTAAGATGAACACTAAAAGTTTCCAGGCCTTGCTCTGCTATTTTTCAGGCGAGCAGTTCTATCCTCCCCCTGTTAGAAGGTCCTTGATGGATAAAATAAAGAAATTGTAGCGCCCACCTAGCAAACACATTCAGAAACTCACCTAGTGTTAATCACATTCGTTCACCACAACAATTGAACTAAATTCAACTATATTTTTGTCAACGATTTGTGCTAGTGAACAAGGCTGCTCTTTACAAAGTCAAGAATATCTTTTAGTAACCAAGTCTTTTCAACGTTCTTATAAGTTATAAATTAAGGTAGGAACCAAAAACTTGCGATCGATACTTGAATAGCCGAGTCAACCCTTATTCAAAATTTTACGCGTTTGGACCCCTGGTTTTGAAAACGATGCCAGAGTTAAGTCAAAGAAGAAATAGAAGTCTTATCAGAACTTGCACCATTGCGATGGAGGAGGGATTAGAACTTATTTGAATAAACTTTTCCAGTCTAAGCTATCGTCCCTTTTCTATTTACTATAACCAAGGCCTCAAAAATGATGCAAAAGCTTCGGTTCGGGGGATCAAACACGTTGTAAAGTCTAAGGTTCGGTCCGCGGACCGGTTCCTGGAAACTTTGAACACAAGGTTATGGTTCGAGCCTCGGTTTGCTTGAATGTAAAAGAATAGTTTTACTTCATTTTTTAATACGCTAAAAACTAAATTAATATACCGTTATATACGTTTTCAAGTTGTGAGCAGCGCTCTGAGCCCGAAATCTGTGCACAATAACTTTTGACGTTCCACCTGCTATGTCATCTAAAAGCGGCAAATATATGGAATTGAAATACTGGAAGCTTCTTTTACTGCTTTAATAAGCTACAGTTTTAATACCCTTGTAGAGGGTATATAAAAATTGTCGAGATGTTTGTAACGCATAGAAGGAAGCATCTTCGACCACATAAAATATATATATTCTTGATCAGCATGACGAGCTGAGTTCATAAAGCCATGTCCGTCTGTCCGTCCGTTTGTTTCTATGCTATCTCCTCCGTCACTTTTAAAGCTTAACCAAACTTTTGCACAAAATCTTTTGGTATATAGACACTGTACATTTGTCGGAATCGGCCAGATCGGATGACTATATCATATAGCTGCCATAGGAACCATCGGTCGAAAAGGTAGTTTTAGTAAGAAAAACTTTTTTGTCTTCAACGCGAACGTGCCCAAAACGTCGTTTTTATAAGTTTTGTATGCTTTTACACAAATCCACCAAGTATTATGAAAATCGGTCAACTATATAGTATAGCTGTCATACAAAATATATATTAATAGTTCTGGATCGCCTGAAAGACACCGTTAGAAAGAGCTCGTCGTACACGGACCACATAAACACAGTGCGCATCTTGATCGAGCAATGCACCGAGCACAGATCAGACCTGTACATAGCCTTTGTGGACTTCGCCAAGGACTTCGACAGCGTAAGCAGGGAGTGCATATGGCAAGGAGAGGGATACCGGAAATACTTATTTCCCTCATCAGAGCGACATACGACAGCGCCCAGTGTAGAGTGCTTCACGGTGGAATGCTGTCGCAGTCGTTTCCAGTCCTAAGTGGCGTTCGGCAGGGATGTGCTCTGTCGCCCATTCTGTTTATAATGGTCGTTGCAGACGATATATGCCTCCTGGCAAATAGGCTAAGCGACCTGGCAAACACTTTAGCCCACTTGGACACATCAGCTAAAGCGGCAGGCCTCAAAATCAACTCGGCTAAGACGAGAGCGCTCAGCATCCGTTTCGGACAATTCCAGGCTCTGGTTCTGGACGAACAACCAATTGTGCAAGTTCAGCAATTCAGCTACCTGGGTAGTAGCGTAGTCGCTGTTGATGGAGGGACGGAACTGGATGTGGATCCGCACCTGCAAAAGGCTAAGCTGTTTGGCGATGCCCGTCATATCCACGCTGGCTCAAAATCAGGCTCTTCAAGTCCTACGTAATGCCAGTGCTCCCATACAGTTCTTCCACTTGGAAAATTACAACTTCCATAGTGTCAAAACTCCAAACATTTGTGAACCGTTGCCTGCGTCGCATATTCTGCATTTTCTGGAATTCCGAGCTACTCAGGCGAGCTAATATGGAGAGTGTCGACACAATAATACGCAGAATGAAATGGAGCTGCATAGGACACACAGTGCGGAAAAATAACAACAACATTGCAAGGAAGGCAATGGAGTGGAACCCGTTGGACGGAGTCGGGCGGACACCAGGCAGACCCAAAGAAACTTGGAGGAGGACTGTCGGTAGAGAGACGGAACGCATCGAGAAAAGTTGGGGAGAGCTCAAAGCGACAGCTAACAACAGAGTTCGCTGGAGAGGAGTAGTTGTCCCACTCGGGATTGGAACTAGAAGAAGAAGAAGACAAAATGTAGTTCTGAAAAAAGTCTTAGTAGCAAAAACTTTTTTGTTTTCACTGCTATAGCTCCCAAACTCGTTACTGATCAATATTATATGCTACCACACAATTATGCCAATTTTGATCCAAATCGAATGACTATAGCATATAGCTGCCATAGGAACGATCGATCGAAAAAAGTAGTTCTACTGGGAAATACTTTTTTTCAATGGTAGAGTCTTTATGTCATGAACTACTATACAAAATCTGATGAATATATCGTATAGCTGCCATATGACAAACTGGCAAGCAAGTGGTTTAGTTATCTTTAGTAACTAACTTTATTTAATAATAGTATTACACGCTAAAATGAATGAATGACAGTCGATTGAGTTGACGATGATGCAATGACGCTTCGTCCAGGTTCGCGGCTCGCGATGGCCTCCTGTTGTATCGATAGCTTGCCACTCCTATCGATAAGTGGCTGCAACTATCGCCTCACGGACTGAGACTAAGAATGTTTTACGAAAATCATTTAAAACCTTCCCTTTAACCCTTTAACACTTCGTATAAGGGTATATAAGGGAAAAAAACTTCTATTTTTAGCGTTGACGACCTTTGCAAATGAGTGTCCAACATATCAAGTTGATTCAGCAATGGATGAATTGTTGGATGACTTTATGGACGATTTCGATTGGCCTAAACAAAACTTATGTCGGAATAACATCCTCTCTTGATTTGACGAAAAACGTTTCAAGCAATTGTTGCGCGTGTCTGAGAATAATTTGGGAAAAATTCTTAAACTGATGACGAAAGGCCAAGGAAGCGCAACGTCTGCGAGGTCTGTTTTTAACCTTATTTTTTTCAAAACGCCATTCACTGCGTCGCAAAGTTGCTGTGCTTCGTTTAGCTGATACCTAAGTTGTTAGAAGAGATGTTGTAGTTAAGTCAATATATTTTAAGTCTTTGTTTATGTGACCTTTCCAAAATATTAAAACATGCGAATGTCGAAGATTTACAGTACAGTCCGGAAAATGTATTTACATATTAAAGCTTTCAAATGGAATAAAAAGTTTTAAAAACAGTTTGCTTTTGTATGTAAAGAGACACAAATATGCTTGGTTACTAGATCAGGTGGCTGACTTTAGGCGAATTGGAACAGTCTATTCAACACAGTATAGATCTCATTCAAACGGATTCATTTTATTTGATCTAGTACCACAACTTATCTTGTCACTTAATATAAAAAGTCATCCCGTCTTAGTTCGAAATGCAATCGTTTATACTAAAATGTCTAAAGATTTCCAACATTTCCCTGTATGTGGCTTTGGAAAAAAACGAACCTCATTTTTCGAAGAATTAATCAGGAATCAGGAATAAAAGGAACCCTAAAAAACCGAGACGAACTGGTTCTTAAGGGTTCGGTTCCGGACCGGCTTGCAGCCTTGATTTAAACAACTGGTTACCTAAGTTCTCAGGATTGGCACATCTTGTCTTTAATAAATTATATCAGCAGAACGATTTTCAGGTCGCAAACTGAGCGAGAACTAGCTTGGAACTATTTTCCTTAATATTTTAAAATGAAAGTTATCTTACACAAACTGTCACTTTTTGTTGCACAGTGCAGCGTTAAATTTCTCCTTAGGATGACTTGGCTGCAGAACCGACTTCCAATGCCAGCGCCATTGCTGTTGCTGCTGCTGTTGTTGTTGTTTTTGCAACTTAATCTCAGCTAAAAGGCATCGCATTCAATTCATTTAGCGGCAACACGTTATTAGAGTCCACGATGGCCGCCAACCAACGTTATCATTAACATCAGCTTCATCACCCCCATCTTTGGGTACACTTGGGTTGCTTCACGCAACTACTGAAAGTGCGACTTGAACATCATTTCCAATTACGACAACTCAACGGAGATGTTGAGAACAAAATTTTCGTTTACGATTCTTTGGCTGACATTCAGGGTCATTTACAGTGTAGTGGTTGATGGTTTTTCGTACTCATTATGGCCGCTGGCAGTGTAAGCAAACCGTCAACTGTCATTTGCTTGGCTGTCCTTCATGGGTTGCATTAAAATCGGGTTTCGCATACAAATACAGATTCTCTTGTTTGCTAACTATTATTCTCATTATTTTTCATTTTTGGTATAATGGCTTGGAGCAGGTTTGCGCTCTGTAAGTTTACATTTTAATTGCCTGATGCCACTGACATGTAAATATAGTGATTCCACTGGAATGTACATTCTAAAACGCCATGTGAATGGCATCATAATCTAACGTTTGTTTAAGTTTTGATTTTGTGCACAAAAAAAAATATATAATGCAAGTAGTTGGGCAAAAAATGAATAAAGCCGTCCTAGAACTGTCCAATCTTTGGGAAAATCTTACAAATGAGCCCCCCATAAGCCTTCAAAGTTTCCACAAATATTACGTATACGACGCATACACCAAACAAATAAAAATGTAGTAGGAATCGAATGTACTTTTGGTGGGTAAACTAAGACCTAATTTTGACGAAGCGAGCCCATTTCCAACGAAGTGATGCCTTTTATCCACGCTCTAATATGGGACTACATTTATAAGCCTGTCCATTTCGAAAAGTGCGACTAATGTGGCTTGCAGATTGGAGTCAGCATGGTCTACGAGCGGGGCTCAAACAAGGTCTTTTAAACCTTATCAACAGGCGAACTCTTTCGCGAGCGAGTTGAACAATTTTTAAAAGCCCTGCATGAGATTTTTGACTTTATAAATAGACGGACAACTTAAGACGTTATTCAACTCAGTTAGATTCGGAAGCTGCAGATGTTCCTGAACCAGAAGGTCCCTGTATTGAAACACATTCTTGCACAATTAAATAAAAGAAAGCAAAATGAATTACAAAGTACCATTTTTAATTTCTCACACAAGGTTAGGTTAGGTTAGGTTGAGATAGCTAGGGACAGTAAGACTGTCCCTACACTTAGGCCAAGATAAGCCCATTGCGATACCATATAATTCCCTATATAAGCCAGGGGCGGTTCCTCCCGACTGAACCATTGTGACAACGTTAAGACTTTCAGTAGAGACGGAATCTCTATCTCGGACACTTCCGAGAGGTTGAGTAGAAAGGGGTGTTCAAGAGTTTTGAGTCTCCTTCTACTAAAAGCTGGGCAATGGCAAAGAAGATGCAGTAATGTCTCCTCCTCTTCCTCACACTTGCAGTTTCTACTGAAGTCGTTGTGAGCGACGCCCAAACGTGCAGCATGCCTGCCCAGAAGTGAGATGTTTCCCCTACTTTGGTTCGTTTGAAATATTTGTCGGCCGCCTGGCTGGTCACCAATTCTGCTTGGTATACACTGCAATGATCAGGGAGCCGGAATGAGATTTCCATATTTAGGTCGGTGGAGAAAAATCCCTCTCCTACTTTGTCATCGAGCTTAGATCCATCTGTGTAGATATTGATGGCATTTGCTCTAGTGTGTAGCAAGTTATTCCAGTCGTGTCTACTAGGGATATGGACGTCATAAAGTTTCTGGAATGACATTGTGGGTATACAAAAGTCTGAAATGACGGGAACCGCGTTTTGACGAGTTAGTATAGTTGAGTGTCCAGAGTTACCCGCGTTCCAGGCTTTAGACTCTCTTAATCTCAAGGCTGTAATGCCCGACAACTATTTAGACACCCTGCAGTTCTACGCCTTAGTACTGAATTGACCTGAGACCTGCTGATTCAGACCTGAGAAGTCGGAATTGCTCCAATTCATGACTGATTTCAGTACTGGTTTCAGTACTACCCATGGAACTTACCCATGAGTTCAGTACTGAAATCATACCTGAAAGAAGAGAAGGTCATGACGTAGTAGGCCCTGTCTGTGTTAAATTCATGGATGAAGTGCATGTAAGGGCAGCCATGATTTCAGTACCAGCCCTTCCAAATCAGGACTGATTCAGCTCTGATTCAGTACTGAGCGGTACTGAAGGGCATAAAGTCTAGAGGAAGAAGATGCTGTCCTCCATACGAGAACTCCATAGAGCAGTATGGAACGTACAATGGCTGTGTATAGCCAGTGAACTATTGGTGGGAAAAATCCTCACTTACGGCCTATCGCCAGCTTACATGAGAAGAGGGCAATGGATGCCTTCTTTACTCGCTCAGAAATATTGTCGTGCCAGAGTAGTTTCCTGTCCAATACGACGCCCAGGTACTTGGCAGTGTTTTTGAATTCCAAACTTATATTGTTTAGTTTGGGAAGAATAAGATCTGGAACTTTGTATCTCCGTGTGAAGAGAACTAGTTCCTTCTTTTTCGGATTTACACCCAGGCCACAAGAAGACGCACACTTTGAAAGTGTCGCCAGCGCGGTCTGCATGAGGTCACATAAGGTTTGTGGAAAACTTCCGCATTTGAATATAGCAATGTCATCTGCATAAGCCACCAGCAAGTGTCCCTCCGCCTCCATGAGGCGCAGCAATTTGTTGACTGCTACAATCTAGAGAAGCGGGGAAAGAACACTCCCTTGCGGGGTGCCTAAGACTTGAATTCCATGCTCTACTTGAGAGCATTAGGTTGATGAATCCAACCAGTGGCGCATTCACTCTCACATCCTCGAAGGCAGTGGTGATGGTACCAGGTAAAAGATTGTTAAAGGCACCCTGTATGTCCAGAAATGCTATCTGAGAGTATTCTTTTATTTTAAGCGATTTTTCAATCCTTAAAACTAGGGAATGTAAGGCAGTTTTTGTGGATCTGCCTTTGCAGTATGCGTGTTGCGTATTTGCTAAGAGAGAAGGGTTAATAGTCTGCCTTAGATGGGCGTTAATTAGTCTTTCAGGAGTTTTGAAAAGAAATGAGGATAGGCTTATTGGCCTATAGTCGCTGGGTATAGCCTGTGAGGCTTTGCCAGCTTTGAGTATAAATGTCACTTTTGATTCGCTCCATTTTGTAGGTATATAGCTAACCTTTAGGCAGCTTGTAAAAATTAGGTGTATTTACGCCATGGTGTGCTCCAAAGAATTTTGAAGCTGACTTATTTTGAAGTGACCTAAAGGCCTCGAATGTGTCGATTGCCCATTAAATTTTGGCCTAAGTGACAATATCACTATTGTGTTGTTTTTAAAGGTTTGGTTGCCTTAATGTCAATTGTGGGGTATGAGAACTTGCTGGAAAGTGTGTGGTCAGCA
The DNA here is from genome assembly GCA_037044535.1 of Lordiphosa magnipectinata. Lineage (NCBI taxonomy): Eukaryota > Metazoa > Arthropoda > Insecta > Diptera > Drosophilidae > Lordiphosa > Lordiphosa magnipectinata. The sequence continues at coordinate 49,780 of JBAMBO010001328.1, forward strand.
GGAGATCCAAGGATTCCTTGCTGGAGTCAGTCCAGGTTCCATCTTCATTTTGTAAGAGACCTGACGAAACAGGTGACTTGGCCAAAATGTTCCTGAGGCGCCATGCGTCAGAAGTGGACTCTATATTGCTACAGAAATAAGCCCAAGAGGCACCTTTTGCTCTGCTTAAGGCTTTTTTATGGGTATTGAGTTTTCCCTTGTTTAGAGTTCCTTGTTTGTTCCTTGTTGAGCTTGTCTAACTCACTGTTCCACCATACACAAAAAGGGATTTCTTTTTAAATTCTCTACCAAGGGTACAAAGAGTATAATGGGAAGGAAGCAACTCAGACCCTATGGAGTAGATATATTCTTGATCAGACAAGTCCATAGAGCCATGTCCTCACCTTCTAAACATAAACGTATGGTAATCTGCATTATTTATCGATCCTCAAAGTTTGGAGATGATCAAATGGACGATAGTCTATTTATAAGCAGCACTGTTTAAATATACTATGCGCAGCAACGGCCGCAACCGTGATGCGCAGTACTTCAGTTCATTTCGTGTGGGGCCTCAGTTCAAAGATATCCTGATAGCCTCTTGGTGTACGCCATTAACTTGCTTTCTTCTAGAAGTCAACAGCGCAAAATAGTAGAAAATTGTGCAGAAATATACGATAAATATAATGGCTGCAAACCCAAAAAATTTTACGGTTTGCAGGCTTGAACCAAATTTTAACAACGGTTAAGGTTCGGAAATTTGAGGTTCAAAGTTTTTGGGCTTTGGTTATGGTACAAATCTTGGTTCGTTGCACGTTTTGCCCATTATATACAAAATTACAATGCAATAGGTATACACCTGACGCCTAAATACATTGTAAGACTGTAAGACGCAGATTATAATTGACGTGAGATTGGCGCTGGTTTGCTAGATATGGACTTCCTTCATTGCTAGTGTATAAATCTTCAGTACGATTGATTATGCTTTCTCGTATGCAGCTTAATCAGTCTTTCACTCACAAAATTGAGCATCGATTGGTGTTTATTCGACACACTTGGAACTTTTTCTTACAATGAGTTGATCAAAAATGCCTTTGTCTTCTTTTGAAGGTGCCGTATTAAATTTGCTGCATGTCTGTCGGTTTGTAGTCATTGCTTCTTTGCTGTTAAAAATGCTAAAACTTAAAAGAGAGTAATTTAAAGTAGCTTAAAAATGTCAAATAATTAGCTAGAATTGCAGGCTCTGGCAAAACTGAATAGTTTTCGGCTTTCGAGCTTACAAAATAGCTATATCTGGTGGGAAAAATAGGTAAACGCTGCGCGTGGCACACACTTCTGTTAGTATTCTGCTAACATGTTTCTGCAGTAGCATGCACCGGGTTGGTTAGATTGGCGCATATGTATATGTATAAGATGAAATATAAAACGTACAATACATTGTGCAGTGTACAAAGGTGTTTACATTGAATTTGAAGTATCCGTCTAGTACGGCCGACCCACGCAGTATCAACGTTCCATCGACGATTTTGTGACTGTCGTTGACGCTCGACTGACGTATTTTTCAAAGCGATGTCCGCTCAATACGCTAACGGCTCTCCAGCCACGCTAGGTCGACGCAATGCCATGCAGAGAAGCAACATAAGCGACACTCGTTAGACCCAATGACATGCATGGGGCGACTTTAGCGACACTCGTTCGACCCAATGCCTACGGGCTGTTACAATTTGACAGGCGGCACGACGCATCACCGTATAAAGAGCATCGCTGGGTTGACAAAAATAGAGTGACTGACCCATGCCGTACTAGATGGATATTACAAACCAATATCTCTGACTGGAAGTATTGTGGTCTATGTGTATATAATATAAATTACGCATACATATGAATGTATACATATGTACTTAGGTAGGCAAAGAAGTACTACATAAAATAGCACGCTCTGATTCTTCACGTAGTTAAATTGTTTTACATTTGTACAATGTACATTGTATTTACATACATATATGTGTGTAAGTATGTTATAAACTATTGGGAGTGCGAAAAGGAGAAACTAACAAATCTCTTAGAACTGAGAAAGCAAAAACTCGGCGTGCAGAAAAGCTACACGAAACGTGTTGAAATGAGAACGCTACACGCGTCGTGTAGGATTTCAATATCTAAACGTGGCGTACAGAAAAACTACACGCCACGTGTTGAAATGAAAAAGCGACGTGCAGAAAAACTACACGAAACCTGTTGAAATGAGAAAGCTACACGCGACGTGTTGAAAAGCAACACGAAACGTGTAGTACTTCAATATCAAAACGCGGCGTACAGAAAAGCTACACGCCATGTGTTGTAATGAAAAAGCTACACGCGACGTCACGTGACGTGTTGAAAAGCTACACGAAATGTTACACTCAAAAAAAAAAATCAATCCATACAGGATCAAATCATACCCAATCGGTAATGAAAACAACGTAATCCCCCGAATATGCTTGACCCGATCCGGAAAAAGATTGAGTTGATCTGCCTTTTTTAATCCTGAAAAAGATAACATATATACCGGGGTAATCTTAAAAAAGATTGAATTAAGCAAAAAATTCGAGAACAATTTAATCTTAATAAAAAGATACCTCTCTTCTTCCTTTCCTCCGCCATATTCCATAGAACAAACCCTTATACACTTCAAAGACCCTCACCAGTTTTGGTTTTTTTAAAACTTCTGAAAAACAAAGAAATATAAAATTTATTGGGCTCAACTAGGATTCGAACACACGACCATACGCACTGAACCAAGAATGGAATGGCATCTCATCGCTCACGACCATCGCCATCGTTTGTTGCCGCATGTCAAAAATGCTACTTAAACTTTGCCGCTCTCTCTCTTTTAATTATGAACATGTGATCTCAAACGGGATTGAAGTAAGCACATATGGAATGATTCAAGTTCGAAAGGCTTGGGCCATTCCCTGGAAGCTTGAATTGTGTCGAATATCCTGTAAATCGAGATTGAATTTTCAAGCTTATGCCGGGCTTACTCCAAGATTAAAAAGATAGAAAATATCCTGCCGTTTTTTTTCTGTGTGTGGGTTGAAAATCCTACATTTTCGTTTAGTTTTGTTTTCTCTGTGTATGTAAGCAAGGGCAACAGTTCGTATGAGTGATAAACTTTGAATCCCATTCGCAGACACTACAAACCAAGAAAATTTTACTACAAAACTCATGGTATAAGCGGGTATCATAATGATCTTACATTTCTCCATACATCAAATGTTTATATTCTGCAAAGAACTAGAAAACAAATTGCATTTTCATACAAGACAGGTACGGTCTAGTGAGCATATATGTGCCAGTGGTTCCCGACTTTAAGATGTGTTCTTAATGAATTTTATACGATTCTCTTTATTTCAATTCTTTCAATTCCATTTCTGTTATTGAGTAATCGATACGCTTGAGTATAAGCCATAAAACTGCATGGCAAGCGAAATAATTTAAAATTCGCCAGTATTGTCCTCTTCCATGTTGTCCGCCAGCAGTCATCAATTATGGGAGGCCTTTCACCCGCAGTCCACCCACAGGCGTCACAGGCGGAAGCGTCCAACTAGCTAAACTATGCAAATTGGTTATTTTATGGCCGAAAAAAAACCCTTTTTGCGCTTTCTTCTTGTTTGGCCCTAAAGGATAACACCGAAAACAGCGCGGCAGACAATGCAGCTACACAACCAACAAAAAAAAAATAAGAATTTAGAATAATAACACAAAGAGGAAAGCAGAGCAAGGACAACGCCAACTAATGGCACAATTTAACCAACTAGCTAGGATGCGGATGCGGATATGTGAGAATTCAATGAAATGGAAACTAACAAAATCAAATTGATGGAAAAAAGGCGTACGAAGACCTTTAAAGGACACTCGGATGAAAAGAAATCAGCGCAAATCAAACGAAGCAGCGCAGCAGGAAAAATTGGGCCGGCAACGAGCAAAAAAACAGTAAAGTAAAGCGGAAACGCAGCAACAAAAGGGCAAGCCTTCATCCGCCCCACCGAAAACGAAAAAAAAAAAAACAAAAAAAAAAAACAACAACAATAACAAAAGATGCTGAAATGGCCGAAGAGTCACGACATGGAACAATGCCTCCGCCCCGTGGGCCGGAGGTGGGTTGGCATTGGCCATTCTTGGATGGTCTCAACTGGCGGCGCATAACTCGTGCCACGCTTCCGTTCAATTTGAAGCCTGTTTGCTGCCCAAGTAGAAGAAAAAGTCCACCAGCTGAAAAACAAAAGCGGAAACGAACAGTTGGCGGCCGATTGGAACAATTGCAACGGGCAACACAGTCGCAGCGGTGGCAAAAATTAAACAAACATGGAACCGGTAAGCAGGGGGGCGGGGGTGCTGCGGCGAAGCCATTGTTTGAAGTTATTATTGGTCCAGTCCCAATCACCGTCACTGGACTTGCTCTGGCCCTTCCTTTCATAGGATATTGCTTGACTTTTGTCCTGCTGCTTCTTCAATATAATTTCAGCTCCTTTTATGTTTGTCCTGCCCGTTCGCAGACGTTGGCATGTGAGCGTATAATTTGTAAAAATTATTTGCCTTTCTGTCGTGGGGAAAAAGAATCAAAAAAAAAACAAAATGATATTTTTTCATCATTGCATCGCTGAACGAGTCCAGGGACAGGAAGCATTGCGGTCGCCGCCTCCAGCAGGAAAAAGAAAGGGTTTACATTTTAAATTAAGCTGCGTTATTGTGGTGGCCAAACTGAATTGTGGGGGGAAAAGAGGGCAGGGCTGCCGTCGCCTGAGTGATGATTGCCATGCCCTTTAGTTGCCACAAGTGACCCAGGCGAACTGACTTTAAGTGGACAAACATGATTGTCAGATCAATTGCTTCAAATGGCGCCAGAGAGCCGGCATTTGCTGCGCTAAGCCACTCGAAAAACGGAAAGTAATTAAGTGAAGGGGAAGTAAGGTGTGGTAAGAGATAGCCCGAGGAATTTAATTGGTTAGCGTTGTCCAGAATCATTGCATCATTCTTATATACAAAAAAACGTTCGTTAATACGATTGGAATAATACTACCCAGTACTTGCAATTGTTATGGTACACGGTTTCTTGGTCATGAAAGCGAATGAAAATTTCATCATATCACTCAATGGCTACAAGTCGTAGAACAACTTATTCGAAATGACCGCCTTGTGCCTTCCAGCAACGCCGAAGTCTCTCTGGCCACTCATCGATCACAGTGCGCACCTCATGCATAGAGAAATTGTTCACTGCTCGGGGACAAGGGAGCGCTTCAAAGACTGAATATTTGGGAGTCGAGTAGAACAAGCCATAGCCTAGAGAACGGACCACAGTTTGTAGTCCAATGGATTCAGGTCTAGCCTACCAGCAGGCCAATAATCCGTAGAAATTAAGATCGGTACCTGGTTTTTTAGTCATGTTTGAGTCGTTTTTGCCTTGTGAGCTGGAGCGAAGTCTTGTTGAAAGGTCCACGGCTTATTTGCATATAATGTTATGTGAAAAGACTTCCCAACCTTTTCCAAACGTCGGATTGATACACTTTTGCCAAAGTTTTGACTCCTTTTTTACAAAAATGAAGCTTGGTAACCCCATCATAGGCGATTCCTCACCAAAGAATCACATAAGCCTCTCTGAACTATCGGAATGAGTTCGGACGCTTGTTTGCATGACACAGCATACACTGTATCGTTCGGTTTCTTGAACGATTCCTCAATGGTGAATATTTTCTCGTCAGTAAACAGAATTCGTCTGTTGGCATTTCAATGCTGTTGTAAGCAAGTGGCCGGTGTGTCTCTTGTACGTCACGTTTTATGATGCGCGACATGCTGTCCTTGCTAATATTCATCTCACGAAACATGATTTCCTACTTGCTCAGTAGATTTTGACAATTCGATCTTTCACGGATTGGATGACTTTTGGCGGTCGCGAGAACGAGTGTGCTCAATACGTGTACCAAATCAATTGCGACTACTAGGTACAATTTGGCTGTGCCGTACTCATTACCATGTAGCTCCATTGATGTCAGCAGGCCTGTTGACATTGATTTGACTGAGGAGGTTTTAAAGAATATAATTTACAGATGCAACAAAAGCAGATCGGTTGGCTGAATTATAAGCGACATCAAAAAATTTATAAGTAACGATCTATATAAAATTAATTTATTAAATTTCAAAACTTGTTCCGATTATTCCTTCGAGAATGTATGTAGAGGGTTGGCACGTAACAAATGTCTTTCAGCACCAGGAAGCACATGAACTTTTTCTCAATTGTCTTCGCCTGCAGCGTTAGTCCATCTGCACGCAGGGTGCACGCACACATGAGACTGAAAGATGAACTGACGGCTGACCATGATATTTTAGTACGCACAGATAAAAAAAAAGATCCATATCAACTTGATATGGGCTGGTTTATTTCACATTTTGTCAAATATCATTTTTTTCATATATGGGCATTTCCGCCGAATGGTCAACCAGAACCGAAAAATAAAATGTTGATAATCATCGTATTTGTTTGTGTATAATTATACAAAAATGTCCAAATTTTTCTAATACAATGGATTCATAGCATATCTCAGTTGTTTTCATGAGGAAATTGGCCTAAAAACTGAAATATGTTATTTTTTCACTTAAAGCTACTTTTAAAGGCATTTTTATATTTAATTATTTTACATGCTAAACATATGTTATGTTTGCACTCTTTCTACAAAATCTCTTTATTGTAATCAATTAAGAAGAGAAAAATGTAAAGAGACCAAAAAAAGTTTGATTAACGGTTAATTTTTATTTTGCATCTTATCTATGTTCTAATCGTACGTTCGCGACCGAAAACATCATTTTATTGTAATTGCTTTTCATTGAATGCAAGCAGGTAGCTGACACAACACGTTTCAAATAAGTTAGGTATCTCTAATTTAAATATAAAATAACTTTGGGGTTACTATTAACCAAACTTTTATTTTTGATTTTCAAAGTTGTGTACGTTCGCGACCGTAAGTATGATTTTTTTCATAAGCAATGCTTTTACTTTTTAACACGCAACTAACTATTTGTAGATGGGTAAAACAAGTGATACACCACAAATTGAAAAACGTCAACGATATATTAATAAAATTAAAAGCGATCCACAGAAATTAAAAGAATTGCGCGAAAAAGCAGTTGAGAGAATGAGAAAACGCCGCTCAGCATTGGCAAATAACAAAAATGTTCGAAAACAGGTGCAAGAAAAAGAACGCGTAAGGTTGAGAGATTACAGAGAAAAGAAGAAAAAAGAAGCTCAACAAGAAGAAGAACATAGAGAGTATACTTGTAAACAAAGTCTGGGAAAGGCTATAAAAAAGGCAGAAAGGGCATTACCAAGTGAATTAAAAAAAAAATTGAGATTATTAAAGAACTGTTTAATAAGTATGTCGAACCAGAAAATGCCAAAAAAAAAAAATTCTACAAAAGTTGACTTGGAATGGGAGACAAAGTTGAAATTGGTTAAAGATATTTACTTGCGTGAAGATGTTAGCGTCCAGTCGGCAGCCAAAAAGGACACCCTCGTTGTTGATGGAAAAATTGTTGCTAAGCGTTATATGCTGCTAACCGTATCGGAAGCTTTCGAAATTTACAAAAACGAGTCAATTGGAGAATGCGTTAGCAAGACAACAGACTAAACATGTTCAACTCTCGAGCAAAATGTCGCATAACATGTGTGTATGTGATCATCACGCCAATTTCAGTTTTTTATTAAATGGTTGCGCAACAGTAATAGAATCATTTCCAAAAACCTTTGAAAGTTTCTTGCAATTAGCTTGTTGCAATATTAAAAATGAAAGCTGTATGACCAACGATTGCGAAAATTGTAAAAAAGATGTACAATCTATTGTTCCAGTAAAATATCTTACAAAATTGGATGAAATCGTGAAATGGCAACACTGGAGGAAAGTAGACGATAGAGTAACTTTGACTTATTCTGTTACTCCGCTTTCAGATTTAATTCATGAGTTAGAAGTTCAGCTGACACTTTTTAAAACACACTTCTTTGTAAAGCGAGACCAACAAAATTATTTTGAAGCCATAAGAAAAAATATCAAACCCGGGGAACTTGCCTGACAAATTGACTTTGCAGAAAATTATAGGCTGGTCTGCCAAAATGAAGTTCAAAGCGCGCACTTTAGCTACAAACAAGTTTCGATTTTTACTTGCGTCGCTTGGATGCTTGACAAAACTATGTCATTTGCAGTAATAAGCGATAGTTTAAGTCACAGCAAAATCGATGTCTACGTGTTTATAACGAAGATTGTTGGAGAAATTAAAAACCAACATGGCAAATTTCAAAGAATATTCCTTTTTTCGGACGGAAGTAGCTGCCAATTCAAAAATAAATTTATTTTTTGGAGCTTACCCGATTTAATGGCTAACTTCGGTTGTAAAACAATTGAGTGGAATTTTTTTTGCAACATCACATGGGAAAGGAGCAGTCGATGGCGTTGGAGCGATTGTAAAAAGAAAAGTTTGGCAGTTAACTAAAACAAAGAACATTGTTTTAAATGATGCGTTATCCTTTTACAACTGTGCCCATCTCCACATTACCGGAATTAAAATGTTATATATTGGAGCTGATAGAATCAATAAGATATCCCCAAATTTACTAAAAAAATGGAAGGATATACCGAATGTTCCAGGTATCAGAATGATACATTCCATTTATTGTGATGATAATTTTAAATAAGGCACAGCTCGTACGGCCTATTCCATAAAATCAAAAATATCATAATAATTTTGAGATTTCAAAATAAATAAAATTATCTTTTTTTGTTAAATATATATTTTGTTATATCTACATATATTTTGTAAATAAATTTCTTGTTAACATTTCATTATTTCATATTAAATAAAATTTTCTATTTTGTGTTATAAATGTTACTATTAAAATCAAAAATATCTTAAATAAAATTATCTATTTTTTGGTTTAAATGTTACTATAAAAAACTAAAATATCAAAAATATTTCAATATGTTATATTAAATAAATATTTATATTTTTTGTTATAAATATTACCACACACAATATATTGAGTATTAAGTTGATTGTTAAGGAAATTTGAAGTGGTTTATGGGAAAATATGAGGTGATAATAGTAAAAAAAAACATATGGAAAAATCGTACGTTCGCGACCGGTACTTAATTCAATTTTAAAAAAAACCAATGGAGATAATTTATTGTGTAAATACTCGATAGAAAAGTACATTAATCCTCTTTTAAAATAAATTCATCGCTTTGGAAAATTCGATTCCATTTCGCAGATTTTTGCAATTTACTAGATTAAGCCAAAGTCGACTTCTATTTCGCGTACGTTCGCGACCACATATTTTTTGCTATCATTATGAAAACTAAAACTCGATGAAACCCATCTTTTGAACTAAACATAGAGCTCACAAAATGCTATCGAATCACAAAAAAAATGGTGGGGAAGATTTTTGTTTTCCATCTTTTTTTATATCAAAAGTGTACGAACGTACGTTCGCGACCCGCGGAAATGCCCATATCTAAGCTGTAATTCTCGCATAAGACCGGCAACGAACTCAAGAAGCAGGCAGCTGCTGGCTCAACTGACATACCAGCTGAATGAATTACAACAGGAACTAATTCAGAAAAGGTATTTAAAACAACAAGAAAGAAACAAAGAGAAGCAAATTCAATTGCTCACTGCGGCTGAAGATCAGACCAGGCAGCAGGTTGCTTTAAAACACAATCTTAATCAAAATAATAAATATATATTATGATTTAAATTAAGTCAACTTTGAGATTGAACAAAAAAAGAAGAGTCGCATCTACATAAATGCACAAAAAAAAAATTTAAAACAACAATTGGATGAGCCAATTCCATTGCAAACTTCGGCTGAAGATCAGACGAGGAACTTGTGAAAATACAGTCCACTATCGAAGAAAATTAGGTCGCCTTAACTTTTCCGTTCCTTCTAGGCCAACTAGAAACTATTTACCTTTAATCTTGCCCAGATGCACAACTGATTATGCCCAGCACAATCGTTTTGGGTCTTATGTCAAAATTACAATGATCTCTATCACCTGCTCTCAACAGATCTCTCTCTCTTCTCTCTAAAAACGTCTCTCTATAATTATCTCCGGGGAAATCTCTGACCACTCCCAGCTGTGAGTAGGGGCATAGCTTGTCGGACTGGCTAAAAAATCCTCCCCCACCGGGTCAGAGATTTTCCGGTTATTTAGTTTTAAGTTTTTCGTATAAATTTTTTATTTTTAAAGTTTACTTTAAGATATTTTTCTCTCTATCTCAGTTTTTGTATTTTTTTTTATTTTTTTAATTTAATATATTATCTTATTTTTTTTCTCCTTTGTTCCTACTTAACTGTAGGTTTTGGTTTTTTTCTCTCTCTCTTTCTCTCTCTCTCTTTCTTCTCGATCTCTATATTATTAAAGTTTTTGTTAGCTCTCATAACGTCTCTGACTACAATTGGCTGTGAATAGGGGCATAGCTGGCCGGACGGGCAAATAAAATTCCCCCACCGTGTCGGAGTCGTTATTAGTTTATTTTGTAATTTTATTAGATTTTCTTTGATAGGCTTCATTAGCTCATAAAAATTTTTGTAACGTATATAAATTTTCGTTGACAGCCTTTTTTTGTCAACTCTAAATAAATAAATAAATAAAAAAAAAAAAAATGTAAAAATACAATTTGTCGCCCTCGGCAATATGTTCAAAGATATTTGAACAGTGCATTGTGAGTCCAGGTACCTGCATTTTGGACTCCAGTAATCGAGGGGCATAAAAATAGACTAGACCAGAGTTCCCCACCGATAGCGCCGGGGGCACGACAACATTCGGCGATTAACACGCATAGGAGCCGATTGAATGCCGAATTCATGCTTCACTGGCTGTCAGAGAAAATACAATTTGTCAGTCGCATCGACGGCACTTTGCTGCAGTGCTACTCTGCACATTTTGAAATATATATTTTTTATAATTCTTTCATCATTGATTTTTGTTTATTTATTTTATTACTATGTTTTTAGTGTTGGTTAATAACTATCGATGTGGTCCGTCAAAGCAACCCTTCTTCGATAAACCAAAAGTATCGAAGTAGTGTCATTAGTAGACATCAGATTTTATGTACTTTTTTAAATGAAGGTCGATTGAGGTGAAAATTTGGATTTATACTAATTTAATAACCCACTTTACATTACAAGCAAATATGCAAAACATTCAAAAAATATGCAATAAATATGCAAAATTTATAATTGTATAAAAAATGTATAAAAATGGCGAAATATAAAAAAATTTTCATTCTTGATTCTAGATTATTATAAAGAATATATAGATGGCATATATAGACGTTCAAATGGAAGTTGTAGACCGAGCAAATGAAAGTTGTACCTTCGAGAAGAAGTCACGTCTTTCTTAGAGAAGTAACATTTTGAAAAAGATATTGAACTATTAACCTCTCTTTGAAGTCCATTATTTGTACCAGACTAGGCGTTCCTAACTGATATAGTTTTGTTTATAAACCAACTCAATCTGTCAGCCGTTCATAACTTCAGTTGCCTCAAAACGAAAATAAGAAACCAAGATCTGTCAAATCTCAATAAAACCGATCATAATTTTAAACTACACCCAAACAATAGCCGATTGGAAGAATATGCAGATGCAGTCAATACACTTTCAATCGATATTGAAGAAACATTTAAGGATTTTGAACAAATCGACTGGCTTATTTCAATTCACAATAATCCCCTTGATATTAAAAAACAAATCAATGCAATGAAAGTTGACATAATGTTGCATCTGGGTAACGGAATTGATTTTTGGAAAGAATTTTTCCATGCACAAAAAAGGCCATGTCGGAGCTTTGTTCTATGCTTACAACAACTTATATTTGTGAATCTACCTTTTCCACCATGAAATCAATTAAGCAATCTATAAGAAATAGACTAAGTGACAGCCATTTAGAAGATTTTTGGCTAATTAAATGTTATCCGGATAACATACGACTAGATGCAATAGTATATTTTACAAATAAACCAAAATAATCAAAATCATTTTTAAAATAATAACCCAGCTAGCCTTCTAATCAGGTTATTACTCCAAATTTTGCGCAGTGCAAGGCACACAAATACACTCACACATTTTCTCTCCTCTCTGCTTGGGGAACCCTGGACTAGACCATACAACCCTAAAAAAGGGCACACAACTGTTACAAATAAATTAGAAATACCCACCAACGTAAAACTTGTAATGCGTTGCGTTGGTTAAACCAAATATGAATGAAAAGAGACCTCAAATTAAAGCAGTCGTTTGATGAAAAACTGACCTAATAGAAGATCTAAACAGCCGCTGGAGACAACAGAAAATGGTGGGGTGGAAAGCCACGTGCAGCAGTGGTGTCGGCACGTCATGAACACATGACATTGCCACAAAATCACGAGGAGAAAGGAGATGGCACCTCAGATTTCATCTATAGTGCCAACTGACGAAAGTCAAACACCAACGGGAGTCATATATGAATTGCACAGAAAAATGGTCCTTTCCGCTAACGAAAAACAACAGCGTTAAACGGCGTATGACCGCATAGGCAAGCTCGAAAATGTGCGTGATGCTCAAGAAAAGAAGATGCGAGCGCTCAATAAACAGCTAACCAACGCGGATGAAACCAAAGCTAATCTCAATCACAAAATCGGTAGTCTCAATTTTGAAATCGAACAACAGAAGAAGCGTCTCATTGACTTAAGTGCTCAGCTTCAAAGGTCGGAAAAGAAGGGCAGCGAACATAGAATAGATAAGATGTTGTAGAAGTAAAAGTAGAAGTAAAAGCAGAAGTAGAATTATATTTTACGATTTAATTTAAAATATAATAAAAAAATAGAAAAAAGAAGAATAAATAATCTTTGCTGTAGCAAGCAAGGGACTACAAAATCCCTGAGGTCTTTACCCTTTGAGCTTCGACCGAAAAATGAAGTCTCTGGAGTGCCAGGCCATCTTTTATAGAGTCCGCTCTGTCTTTAGCTCACGCAATGCTGAGCCAATGTCATATCGAGCTTGCTCAGTTTGCTCGATACTTTCTCGATAGCTATCGATATTTTTAGTTACGCGCCTTACTTGAACAAAATGGTCGTTACCTTTTTGAATCATAACTGCTGGTTGGTTATTAATTCTATGTATGTTGTGCGAGCCATTTTATGGCGCGTTACAATGTTAAACCTCTATCTCTTACCAACCCTTTGATCTTTTCTTTCATTTGGACAGACGCTGATCAAGAATATACCTTTGGTACAGAGTATAAAAACAAGAAAGAAAACTCAATGGCACACTGTGGCTGGTGATTACACCAGACAGCAGCTGACTCAATTGACATAACAACTAAATACTCACCCAAGGATATCTAGACCAATCTATCAAGGGGCCTTATTCGTTTGCTATCTCTTTCTAGCATATGTTTCTCAGGGCAGCTGTCATTTGTCTCGGAATGCCAAAAGAGCGAGATGAAAACAAGTAAGAGTGCTGCAGTCGAGTACCCCGACTGCAAAATATCCTGAACCAAGTAATGTTGTTTATTTGCTCGGATTTTATGGCCTATTTCCACCAAAGAAATGAAGTATCATTTCTTGAAATGACAAGAAATGAAGAAAAAAATATAATTTCTTCCATACAAATTATTGTTGCATTTTGCCCTTCATTTCTTTAATTACTCATAAATGATGGCATTCCCCACGAAGGAATTTGGTATTTATTAAAAAAGTACTCGTTACTCTCTGGAAATAGAAAGTGTCATCACCAATAAT